>SJYA01000422.1:1163655-1184501 GCA_006410615.1 Neotragus moschatus | reverse complement strand
TTGTCCCCACTGTGTACATGCAGGATCTTAGTTCCCTGACTGGGAATCAAACTCATTCCCCTTGCATTGGGTGCAGAGTCTTAACCACTGATCATCAGGGAAGTCCCCAGTCCCAGTTTTAGAAAAGTTTATACTTGAGGTGGAGGGAATATTTTTTGACAAAAAGAGGACATTTTCAGGATATAAGTTTTCTATTTGCTTTAGTTGAGTACAAATAGACAATTAAAAATGCATCTTCTTAAAAAAATGCATCTTCTTGATAAGACTTTTTACTTTAAAGCAATAAATAATAACATTAATACAGCAATGTGAGTTTAGAAACGTCTCTACTTTTGGGTCTTGTGTTCCTCTTTTAGTCCATGAAGAAGACACTTGAATTCCCATTTATGATATATGCTCTTATTATGTAATTATTCTTCTTATGTGAAAGGCTAGTGCTGCAGATCATATAAACACCTGAAGTTAGTCATTTGGCTTGTCAGCAAGGGAGAATTTATAGCAGTTGTAATCATGGTAATAACAAGGATGCTATTTTGTATTTATTAAGTACAATAAAAAGCATCTGCAATGTAAGTGGTGTACAACGAATTCATATCCATAGTGTGATGAATAGAACTTTGGGCTTAAAAGACCAGGAGTCTCTGCCTTGCCACTTTCTACCAGTGTGATTTCTAGGAAAAACAAGTCTTAACCTTCTTGAATCTCATTTTTTAGAATGGGAATTAAAGCTGTAAGGGTTAAACGATTCTATATTATGTTATAAAGGTGGCATTTCATCAAAATTGTGCCATCTAAATGTCCCCAGCTGCTCAGGNAAACTTTGGGCTTAAAAGACCAGGAGTCTCTGCCTTGCCACTTTCTACCAGTGTGATTTCTAGGAAAAACTCTTAACCTTCTTGAATCTCATTTTTTAGAATGGGAATTAAAGCTGTAAGGGTTAAACGATTCTATATTATGTTATAAAGGTGGCATTTCATCAAAATTGTGCCATCTAAATGTCCCCAGCTGCTCAGGGAAATTTGTCCCTCTTTTGTGTCCACATGTGTTAGCCCCCTTGTTAGTGAAATATTTCCAGGTTGTCCCAGACAGTTGTCTGTTTGTCCTCTAGATATTTTGTTCCTGTCACTATTATAGACAGCATTCATTCGGCGGGCTGGCTTGTTTACCTTTTCTCTTCCTGGCTTGACCCTGGTACATAGTAGGCATTTATAATAAATGTTTGTGGAATTAATGAGTAAATAGACACTGTTTCATTCATAAACATGGATATGTATACATTCAGTTTCCTTTTTTCCCCCCAGAGACAAGGAACCAGCCTTTCTTCATTTTTTAAATTTAGGTTTTATATAAGGGATATTAAAGACTGTACATCTGGTGCCATTAGCAGTCCAGTAATCAAGAAGAAAATATAAAAGCAACCCCAGAAATACTGCAGAATACTTAAAAGGGGGGCAGTGAGAAACATGCTAAGAGAAAAAGCCCTCCCTCACTAGATAAGTCTGTTGCATAAATCAAAAGGGTTTATGTCATAACACGAACATGTGCCATTCCTGCTCATATATTGAATTTCAGTAGTTGGTTGCATAAAGAAGTAAAGTGTAATGAAACTGGCAAGCAAAGTATTCCCCAGTCAGCCTTATCTTTGTTCCATTTGTCCTTCAGATAGAGCTTTTCTTGCCTTTTTCAATAAAATCCATCCAGCTTTTTTTTTTTTTTTTTTTTTTGCATCTCTCAGTAACTGAGCTGAGAAGACCAATGAGATTCAGGGCTTTTATAGTTCTTAGCAGCTGCTTTTTAAGAGATCAAAACTTAGAATGCTGCTACATGGTATTAGGCTTAACTCTTGATGTGTCCCTATAGGGGATATGTTTTCCTTGGGGTAGGATGAGTAGAGAGAAGAGAAGGTGAAGAATGCCCCTTCAAGTATGCTCAGGATGGTAACCCTAATTTCCTTCTTTGCTAGGATCCTCTTCGCAAGCTCAGTGCTTAACCTGACTGAACTGGCTGCCCTTCGACCTGACCTTGGGAAATTGAAAAAAATTCTGTACTTTCATGAGAACCAATTGGTATATCCTGTCAAGAAATGTCAGGAGAGGGATTTCCAATATGGATACAACCAAATTCTATCCTGGTAGGTATAGATTGTATTTAGTCCTTTGCCATCTTTTTCCTTATAGTTAACTTTTAAATCTAGAGACCTACGGTACACATATTTTTAAATACCTTATATTAGCAGCAAATGTTTAAATATACCTTCCACGGTAAGAATTACTTGTGCCTCTGCAATATACATATAAGAGAACAACTAATTTTTTTTATAAAATACATATGTATAGCAACCTGATTATATGTTGAGCTAGTTATTTAACTGTATTTTCTACAACACTCAAAATAGAAGCAAAGGGCTGTCAGGGACCTCCTTCAGCCCCTTATTCCATCATCTGTTGTGTGAGACTTACTTTTAGAAAAGACAGTAATTCAACTTTTATTGACCAGCTACTTTCAACTTCAATGTATCCAGCCAAAATCAAAATAGAAAGGTACAGAGGAGTAAACAAAAATTAAAATGTAACAGAGCAAGAGGTTTTTGTCCTTTTATTCTTACTGTTTGTAAGAGAAAACTATGGAAGATGAATCTTTAGGTGATGTTTGGTTTTTTTTCTTCCCATCATTGAGTCTTCTGAAATTGCCTAGCCTTAAAATACCATGACATTTCAAAGGTGATGGTCCTTCTCTTTTGTTACTTCAACAAAGTGTATCTCTTAAAACTTAGTTAATAAAATAAGTTAATAATGACTCTGAAACAGCTTTGCTATTGGATCCCATCGACATAACTGCAGTACTCAAATGGAATCAGTTTGGCAGTGATTGGGTACAGTTTACTCACCATTTTTAATAGTTATTAGGCTTTGGGGTTGATGATGTGCTTAAGCAGACACCCATCTCTTTTGCTGGTATATTCCATAGTTTTGTTGACATAGAAAAACAGCTAGCTGGTAATACTTCTGTGTTTTGAGCATTTTGTAAATGTTTTCCTGCAATCATTTTTACAAGCTGCTTCAATTGTGAAGTAGCAATGCTATCAAAATAGAGAGGCGCTGCTTCCCGTCAAATGTCTCATAAAAAAAAGCAACCGTTTTTAAATTTCATAATAAAATTAAAATACTTTATTTTATATTGAAACAGAGAGGGAAAATATGTTTTAAAAACAAAAATGAAATCATTTTATACTTTATCAATATGGAAAACATTTGTAATATTCTTTTGGTTTCTTGAATTAGCATCATTTTTTCCCTCAGATAGTGTGTGTTTATTACCCCTGAGAAATAACTGGGGAAAAAAAATTAAGTCTGTTTTTCCCTTTATGGATGGCTTTAAAGTTAATGGAAGTTACACCCACTCATATCAGAGAGGAAATGCATGAAAAAGAATATTTCTGTAAACTATCTTGGTTCTTTAATTTGGCAAAGACTGGGTTTTTAAGAATATATATAGTTGAGTTGCATGCCCTTTGAGGGCAAATAGCAAAAACAAACAAACAAAAAAATTAACTCACTACCCCTTATCTCTCTGTTTTAGAAAAGATTGCTTTTGCTCAAAGGGAGTGAGACCATAAAATCTTATACATGATTTTTGAGCATTGCTCTTCTCAAGAGGGTAAACTGGTAGATGAAGAGAATGAAATGGACTTGATTGTCGCTGGGACTCTTAATGAGAAAGCAATGGTTTGCAGTCGTCCAGAGGAAAAATAAGAATGTCAGAAAGCAGTCCAGTTCAGATTCACTTTGAAAAGTATGACTCTAGCTTCCTGAAATGTTTCTTTAGTTTTCTTGCTGACCTCTGCTTTTGTTGGCACTGTCAGATTTCTTTCTTGACTGTGTGGCAGTTAAGGACTTCAGAGATGACTGACATAAACACTCACCTTAAATAGAGGTTTCACTAACCCTCTGACTGATGAACACTTGTCGTAACTATATATTATGACCTGTGGGTCGCTATTAAAATATGTGACATATAGTGAAAACAGACTAGCTGTAAAACATCCTTCAACTTTTGGTATATTATTATATTGGCTTCCTTATTGCTCAGTGTAGTGTCAGCACTTCTGTGACATTCTCTTGTATTATCCATGTTGTAATCACTGCTAACCCCAAATTTGCACTAGGTTGCAACTAAAAAAACAAAAAAATGCTTGTATGGGAAAACAACTTTGCAAGGGTGGGAGTGGATAGGGGTGGTAGGTCAACATTCCTTTTGTTGGTTTTTCATTCCACTGTGTACTGATAGTAGGAATTTTGTCTCAGTAAACGCAAATTAAACTAAACTTAGGATTTGTTATGATATTCCTGTTCTGTAAACTCTATTTATTCATTTGTGTTTTGCAGTCTTGTGGACATAGGTGTCTTCTTTTCAGTTTTCTTGATGTTCTTTTTAGAGTGAAATAAAACTGTTTTCTCTTTGATCTTGTATACCTTCTTATCAAAGCATTTGTGTGCATCATGTTGAGATCCAGGGACACTGAGACATGGAATCATTGCTTAAAGCAATGAGGGCTATTTTAAAAAACAAAACAATGATTTATTAAAATGGTTTTTTGAATCATAAAGGAAACATAGTACATATTCCTGTTTTATCCAGTTGACTCATGGTTATCATTTGTGTTCATTGGTTTCCAAGAAAAATGTTATATGCAAATTTGGAAACTACTGACATATTTATGATACATAAATTTTGTTTTAAATTTCCTTCTAACTATATATTTTAGATTATTTTTAATTTAAAAAAAAGTGCTAAGGAGAGGATCACAGCATTTACATCAAAAGCAACAGCCAGTATTATATTTCTTTTGTTTAATTTTGAAGGTTCATGGTGTTATGGTCCTTTATAATATATTATGTAATCAGTAGGACCTAGTATGGATTTCGGGGTCCATTTTCACCAGTTTCTTCTATTGCTCTGACTCCAAGTCTAATATAATAATAGAATAAGTTACTTGTAGAGTTCTCATATAATCCTTTCTGTGTATGTAGTCTTAGAACTTTCAGAAACCTAACAGTTTCTTGAAACAAAGGTTAAAATGAGAAATAGACTTTAACCACATGTTATGAAGGTATGCTCTAGTGTGGAATAACTTTATCTGGATTAGTCTCCTTAAAGGCAGTGAAAAGTATGCTAAATTTTTTGTTCTCCATACTGTGGTGTAAATCAAAGTACATCACTGACATAAAACCTCATCATGGGTAACCGGGCCACAGAGAGAAAGATCCTCATGTTCTTGGTCATACTACAGAAAAGTCCTGGCATTGCAGAAAAATATACTTATGTTTGAAGCCTCATAAGTGAGAGTGTTAGTGGCTCAGTCATGTCCGATTCTTTGCAACCCCATGGTATGTAGCCTGCAAGGCTCCTCCGTCCATGGAATTCTCAAGGCAAGAATATTGGAGTGGGTAGCCATTCTTTTCTCCAGGGACCTTCCTGGATCGAACCCAGGTCTCCTACATTGCAGGCGATTCTTTACTGGCTTCAGGGGAGCCCTGAAGCCTCATAGAATCCCATTAAATCACTGAATTCCTCTCCTGCCTTTCCTCTTTGATGCCTGCCATCTAACTTCCCTTGATATAAAGCTAATGAAAGTAACTTATCTGTTAGGATCATTTTGATAAAAACTGAGAAGTGAAGAGTTCTTTGCAAACCCAAGATGCAGTGAAAACTGTGATTAATAAAGAAGTCTTTAAGCTTCTTTATAAAAGAAGTTATAAAAAGAACTGAACGAATGTGGGGTCACCATATGCATTTATCCTTTCCCTTTGCAGCCTGGTGGCTGATGTGGTGGTATTCAACTCAGTTTTTAATATGGAGTCATTTCTCACTTCTATTGGAAAATTCATGAAGTTGATTCCTGATCATAGACCCAAGGATCTGGAAAGCATCATCAGACCCAAGTGCCAAGTTATTTACTTTCCCATCAGGTTTCCTGACGTGAGCAGGTCAGTGTGACTCTATTTTCAATATACTGCTATAAATTATTCCCCAAATGTATAAAAATAGGTGCTATTCTTGCCAGTTTTAGCTTTTTCACATAAGCATGGTTCGAGAATTGAGTACTATCTCACCTTGCTGTGATTTATAAATCATGTGTCCAACCTATTGCTGAATGGTTAATTCCAATATTAAGTTCTTCCTTCCTTTTCTCTTATATTTGTTTGCCAAAGAAAGGTGCTTTGGCTTTTAACACTGCCTGTTGTTTCTTCATTTGTTGTTTTGATACGGAAGTCATCGTCAAGCATATGTCTCAGCCTTTTATTCAGCTTATTCCCAGTGGTTTATATGTGTAATAGTAACTCCTAAGTAAGTCAGTGTTAAATTTATACTGCTTAAATTACTTTCATATCCCATGCTGTTTTTTTCTATTTTCTCCTTCTCCCATTTTTTATTATTTACATTATTTTAGTAAAGAATTTGATATTTTATGTTGGGTTGAAATGCATTTAATTGCTATTTCTTTTTCTCAGTCACTAAGGTTATTTTTATTACCCTTATCGCTGGGCCCACCCTGAATTAGCAATGGATGATGTGGCTCAAAGGGAACATTCTAGAATTCCTTTTCACTTTTGATTAAACCTAGCAAAATTGTTTTTACTGCCACCAGAAATATATCCCCCTTGTGAATAGAAACTTTACTTCAGTCGGACTCATACTAGCTGGGGATGCTGCTGTTTTGTAACTTACTGTGTCCTTAAAAAAGAGCTCAGGGACAGCTGTTTCTTCCCCATCCTTGAAGGGAAGGCAGGAAACAATTTATTGTCTACGCATGCTGTGTGGGAGGTCGGCATTAGTGTCTGTGTTCTGGATTCAGTTCACCCAGATTTTGCTGTGGGGACACCCACTCTTCCATACCCCTAATACTGATTTATTTGAGTCTTACTAGTTAATACTGCCCTGAAGAAAATTCTGCCTAATACCAAATCAAGGTATGAGTCATAAAGTTTGTTAGACCACCTTGCCTAATCCTTATTTTTGGAGTTCAGAAAGCAGAAGGCCAGAGAAGCAGACCGGCTTGTACTCACACTGTTGATTGTTGTCAGAGACTGGATTCAAATTTAGATTCTATGACTTTTGATTCAATTTTCTGTTTAGTTTCTAATCTTATTAGTGCAGGTCATTTGTCAAAAATATTCAATGACTTATTTACATTTTTGAAAACTGTAAAACTAAGTGAAACTAAGATCACAGTTGATTTTCATATGTATGTACATATATGTACATATGGTATGTATTTGTAATCCATAATTTTCATGTGTGATGAAAGAATGTCAATGTCTAAAAAACATGATGGTTATGCTTTAGCTCTGTCATTGGCTAGAATATAGCTTATACTTTAGGTCATATTTTTTAACTTTATTTTTGACATTCTTTTAAGTTTTTCATATAATAATATATCATTAAAATGTGCATCTTTAAGTGAATAGGTAGTTATAGTACATCTTAATTTTTATTTCTATAGAATTTCAAATAAATAATGTTTTTCAAATTCATTTGCATCTGATATAGTCCTACAATATCCTATGTTTAATACACCTGTGGCAGTTGAATAGTTTATTAATTTGGACTGTATTACCATAAATAAATCTAGCTAAATGGAAGAAGGTTAAGAAATATTGTGGCCAAGATAACATTCATAAGCAAGGTCTTAGCCCAGAGTGTTATTTGAATTATTTTCAAATGGTAATTTGCTTTATCCAACCCAAACTCATATAGTGTAAGTAAGTGATTATTTGCATGAATGACAATCATTCTAATGCCTGCAGTCTTAAAAAGAGTATTATTTTGTTGAGATGTTGAAAAATATTTAGTAATGCCAAAGGCAAATAACCAAGGTGATTAAAAATAAAACGACTTTTGAATGCTTCTATTTTCTCTCTATACAAATATTATAGTCATGGCAAAGTTGTATTTAATTTATAAACAAAGCAGAACATATACTTAAATGATTAATAAATGTACTATAATAATATATAAGGGGTAATAATAAGGGAAGGGAAAAAGCCATATTTCAGCAAAGTATATGAGGACTTCTAAAGCTGATAGTTGTTCAAACTCAGAACATCCAACATTGAGCTTGAAATCTAATATTGAGCTTATAGTACCTGCTGTTACCTGTTGCCTTCCTTACCCTTACACTGCCTCATTCTCAAAGACCAGAAAAATAGTAGCAAGGAAGAATATTCACTTGAAAATATTTCATTATATGTATTAAAACATTTTGGGAAGAGAAAGCTCTTAAATACCATAGTTAGGCATGCACATATTTGAGGCTTGACCACCCCTGGTGGCTCAGAAAGTGAATAATCTGCTTGTAATCTGCCTATAATGCAGGAGACCTGTGTTCAATCCTCACATCAGGAAGACACCCTAGAGAAGGAAATGGCAGCCTACTCCAGTTTTTGCCTGGGAAATCCCATGGACAGAGGAACCTAGAGGACTGCAGTCTGTGGGTTTAACAAAGAGTTGAACACAACTGAGCAACTAACGCTTTCACTTTCACTACTAGCCCTATCACCCATGCAAATATAAAGACCTTGAGTTTAGGTTATGATTATATTTACCTTATCACCCCATAGACATGTTGTAGCAATTAAATGAAATAATATGTGTCAAACATCCAGCCTGGCACATAACAGAACCTTAATAAAGATTGTGTGGGGTGTGGCTCAGACGCTCAGTTGTATCTGACTCTTTGCAACGCTATGGACCGTGACCTGCCTCCGTGGACCTCTGTCCACGGGATTCTCCCAGCAAGAAGACTGGAGCAGGGTGCCTTTTACTCCCCCAAGGCATCTTCATGACCCGGGGATCAAACCCGTGTCTCTTCTGTCTGCTGCATTAGCAGGCAGACACTTTACCATTAGTGCCACCTGGGAAGCCCATAATAGAGATTAATTCATCTTATTAACTCCTTCATCCATATTGTTTTATAACCTAGCACATTTATTGCAACCTGAATAAAGAGGACTGTCTTCCCTTTCTCCCTCTCTTAACATGTGATAGCAGAGGTATTCTGCCAAAGGAACAGTCTAATATAAACAAGGAAATTCCTTTATATATTCTTCTTATCACCCTAATTTAAGCAGCCTTTTGGCCTTAGCAGAACCAACTATCCACTGATGGTAAGGAGTCAGTTTATCACTTGCATTCTTCTCATCCTAATTTTGCTCCTTCTTTTTCCAGCTGAACTTGCATATTCTATCACTGTACCTCCTTTCTTGTGTATACTCTCAAAGCTTTTGCACCTTTTCTTTTTTCTTTGATCAGGAGAAAAACCTCCAACCATACTTATTAGCCCACTCTAAATTCATGACCCCTATCTAGATGGACACTTCAAACTGGATGGCGAGTATACCATGCTTCCCCTCTTACAGATAACTATTTATACATTTTCCTTTCCTTATAAGCTTTTAATACCAGATCTTCAGACTTCCTTCTCAGGTAATGACTGAAAAAATAGAAGCAATCAGAAGAGAATATCTTTACACTGCCACCATCACATCTACCCAATTATGTGCTTCTGGGTGTATTTTTTTTTAATCTTCACACATATAACTATGGATGGACTGACCTTGCTTCTGTCTAAGGTCTATCTCCACTTCTTTGTGGGAGCCCATCCTCCTTGCTTACCTAAAAAGTACTTTTCTAGCAATTTTTTGTCTCTGATCTGCATCTTCCATTTTCTTCTTTTCTGGATGGTTCCTATTAGCGTACAAAAATGCTATTTGTTTTACATCTTAAAAATATTCTCTTTTGATTCCAGTTCTTTCTCTGTTACTGCTCATTTCTTTCTCTCTCTTAATAGCAAAACCTCTAAAAAAATCTTTTTTTTTTTTTCAATTTCATTCCCACTGGTCTCTCTTGAAGCTGCTCCACTGAAACTGTTTTTGTCAAGGTCACTGATGACTTCCATGCCTGTGGTCAGTTCTCATTCCTCGTCGTATATCACACATCAGCAGCACGGGACACACTGTGACATAGTCTTCAAGGTGGCTCCTAGGACACAGGTTCTGCTTCTCAGGATTGTTGCTGGTTTCTCAATATGACTTTGATCTTTAGCTTTGGACTGGCCTTTAGTACTCTTGAAATTTAAGGGATTAATGGAGGGAGAGCCCAGGATTGAAATGAGAAGAAAAGATTAGAGTCAGAAGGTCATCAATGAGGGAATTATCCTGTGGGACAAAGGGAAGAGAGTTTTAAGGAGATGGCTTAGGCTTAAATGCATACTCAGTCATGTCCGACTCTTTGCAACCTCAATGGACTATACCAGCCAGGCTCCTCTGTCCATGGGATTATCTCGTCAAGAATACTGGAGTGGGTTGCCATTTCCTCTTCCAGGGGATTTTCCTGACCAACACACAGGGGATCCAACACACATCTCCTATGTCTCCTGCCTTGGCAAGTGGATTCTTTATCACTGAGCCACCTGGGAATCCCTTTAAGGAGATGAGCGATAGTTAATTCAGAGGAGTGAGATTAAATAAAGTCATGACTAAAGCTATCATTGAATTTGACAATTAAAGGGACAGTGGTAACCCACCCTGCTTTCTGTTAACTCACAATAAAATTTCATAATTTTTTGGGTAGCCAGAGAAACAGACTTCAAGTCTAAATGAAATCTCTTTTTCTTTTTGTCTCCGTGTCTCTCTTTCTCTTTCTGTCTCACATTCAGGCCCTGCTTATTTTAAAAATGAAGACACCAGGGCCCAGAGAAGTTTAGTGTCTTCTGGTTAATCACACAGCTAGATAGAGACAGGAACTGGAATTGAAACTGGAACTCCCATCTCAAAACCTCCATCCAGTGTTCAGCCCATCACTTATTGTAAATGCAATTTCGGAGGTCTTGATTATCTGATTTTTCAGCTGTCAGCAGATTAACAGCATCAAATTGGGGGTGCGATAAAGGCAGGCTCACTGACAGCAGTAAAAAGTGACAACTGACTGACAGCTTGACAAGGGAGGAGAGAGATAAACTATTAAAAAAAAAATATGAGAAGTGAAAAAGCATAGCAGCCTGGAGCCATTGTAGGGCAGGGCAGGCAACTCTGCATACTGAAGAACCCTGCAGACATTTCTCCATGATTGTACAGCTTGTACATCTAATAGATGACTGTGATTTATTAAGAAAGGTTAAATGGTAACCAGTAAATTCTCTTTAAAAATATAGGGAAATTCATAACCTACTTTTGTCAGAAATTATAAATGACAGCAAATGAAGCTAAATGTCATGTCTTACTCTAGGATGTACATGAGTCATAGTCACCTAGAGGAAGATAATAAACATCTGACCCTTTCTCCTGCAGTTGCAGTGTCTGTAAGCTTAAGTGAGTGGGAAACATTTCAGTAAGCTACTTCTTTTCGGATCTTTCTAACTGAAGCCTTTTCATGCACCAGTTCTCCCTTTGCTGTTAGGGTGTTTATATTGGCTTCCTTGAAACTGAAGGCATCAAAGCCTGCCAGATGATCAGTAGTCAACAAAACTGATTTTGTCGTATTAATACCCTGTCTTAGTCCTTTTGGTCTGCTATAACAAAATACCATGGATTGGGTGGCTAGTAAACAGCAGAAATTTATTTTTCACATTTCTGAAGATTGGGACATCCAAGATCAAGGTGCTGGCAGATCTGATGTTTTGTGAAGGCCTGCTTTCTGATTCATAGATGGCTGTCTTCCCACTGTGTTCTCACCTGATGCAAAGGGCAAGGGAACTCTCTTCAGTTTCTTGCATAAGGGCACTAATCTCATTCATGAGGGCTCCACCCTCATGACCTAATCACCGCTCAAAGTCCCACGTCTCTTAAAAGTGTCATAACAAGAGTCAAGATTTTGACATACGAATTTTGAAGAGATAAAGACTTCCAGCTTGTAGCATGCCAAAAGATAGATGTGATCTCAAGACTTAGTGGGCTGAGACTTATGACTAGGAGGAAGACTAATCTGTGTTAAAGGATATAGGTTAGATTGAAAATTAAGGAATTTTTACTTCACATTTCTTTTTTTTTAATTTGTTTATTATATTTTTGGTCCTCGTCTCTGCATGAAGGCTTTCTCTTCACAGTGGATATCATCTACTTCAAATACCATTCAGTTGGATTAAAGGCAAAGAGAGACAAATGCTCAGGCTCTCAAGGCTGGATGCTTATATGTATTTGTCACTTGCCTGCCTTCTCTATTACATTTTATTGTGAAAAATGGGGACTACTCTTCGCTGCCGTATGTGGGCTTCTCCTTGTGGTGAATTCTCTTGTTGCAGAGCACAGTCTCTAGGTTCACGGGCTTCAGTATTTGTGGCTCGTGGGCCCTAGAGCTTGCAGACTCCAGTAGTTGTGGTCTACAGGCTTAGTTTCTCCATGACATGTAGCATCAGGCATTGAACCCATGTCCCCTGCATTAGCAGGCAGATTCTTTATGACTGCATCACCAGGGGAGTCTACTGTGCATTTCAAGAAGGCAGATTTCACATAGAACTCCATGGTGCTGATGACGTGTGATAGAGAGGAAAAAAAATGGAGCAGTTCTGCAGCTTACTGAGCTGGATATTGGCTAAAGGAAACTAATATTTTCCTATTCTAGATCATGTCGCTGTCATAAAAGCAAAGCCTAGTAGAGCTAGAGAATTTTACATATCCAGGCCTTTGTGCAAATCTCAGTCTTATAAAGTCAGAACATCTGAGGAATCTGCAACTTGCTTTCTGACAATGTCATCTTCAGAAGGTAGAGCTAACTGTNTTATGTTCATTTTGCAGTCAAGAAAAGTGAGGTTCAGAAGGTAAAGCTTGCCTGAAATTGTATAGCTACCCAAACTGTCTGATTCTTGCTGTGATGGAAAGGTAAGATAGAATGACTATGAGAGCATGTTATGAAAAGAGTAGCTACACCCAGGTTTGTGACAGTGAATGATCACTGCCACAGAAGAGAATAACTGGAACCTAGAAGAAAGTAACTCTCTTTGTCTTAACTGGGTGAAGAGGTTGGAAATGGGAATTAAGGTCAAGGAATTTGAACTTCAGCCTATAATCATTTAGGAGCCGTGTCTAGATTATAAAATAGGGAATTTGGAATTGACATATGAATATCAGTGGGGTAGGCAATAGGAAGCAGAGAAACAAGTTAAAAAACTACTAAAAGAGATTATGGAAGACTTGAACAAGGAAAGTGGGCTATGGATGAAAAAAGGAAATGCACATAATTATGCTGGATGTAGACCTGGCAAGTTGGTGGGCCAGCTTACTGGATGGAGGAGTGATCAGGGATGATCTTGAAGTACTGACCATAGTGACTAGGAGAATAGCCGTCTGTTGGAATTGAGAAATAGATTTACTTAGCTAAAGATGGCAAATTCATGGAATTACATATTGCATCTGAGATGTTGATGGGTCATTTCGATAGAGCTGACGAGGAGAAAATGTCCTCTCTCACCTCAGTGTCATCATTTAGAACCTCATGTGGTTTGTTATATTAACCCAGTTTTCTAGAAATTTTGCTCTTTCCTTTGGCATATTTGGTACAGCACAAGTTTATTTCTTCCCAAATCCAAGATATCTGTTTTTTGTCATTTGTTACTATCTTATGAAAATCAAGTGTAGCATTTGTAAACATCAGATCTCCTGAAGTCTTTCATTTCTGGGTAAGCAGGAGTATATTGATTTAATTTTCCCTTTGACTTCTCAGAATTTAATAACTGAACTTTGATCCCTTTGGACTGGAAATCCTGAGATCATGTACTATATGGTGGCGTGTGGTGTAGTGCCTAAAAAGTTGACTTTGATGTCAGAGCTATCATCTCTTCTGCTAACTAGTTGGCTGATGTTGAGAAAGTTGTTTGACCTCTCCTACCTCATCCCCTCCCACCCCCGCTCCACCGCCCTGCTCATCTGCAAAGTAGGGAGAGTACTAGCAGTCTCATTGGTTTGCTATGAGAGTTGAATGAGGTCCTGGATGTCAGGTGCTTGGTAAAATGCTTGAGGCATAATAAGCCTTAAATAAATAGTAATTGTTGTTATTGGCTTTAATTTGTGTGTCCTCACCATGTCTTTGGTGCTTTCATTAACATATACGGGATTTCTTTAATTTTCTGGAGAGCCAGAGCTGTGCCCCCAGCTGTCATCCAGAACGTCTTTAATAGTTTTAGGATCATCAGATGATTTTGCTTGTCAGTGTCCCCTATTCTAAAAGCCACTGTTGCTTGCTCTAGTACTGATGTGTCTTTGCCATGCTGGACTGTGTACCAAAATTCTACTTGGAAATATTGCTAAGACTATCATATCCAAGTAGTGTTTTATGTGTGTACCCTTATCATGTGTGTTGTGGGTCTTTTGTACCTTTGACGTAATATGAGGTGAATCACAGACCTCTCTCACATCTAATAAGGTTTGTATTGTTACCTGCTATCTACAAAGGTGCTTCTGTGAGTGATTAGAAGTCATCAGCTTTCCTTAAGTTTAATTGTTTCTGTTCTTACTATATTTGGTTCAATGTTATCTACAAATTTATTTTTATTNCCCTTATCATGTGTGTTGTGGGTCTTTTGTACCTTTGACATAATATGAGGTGAATCACAGACCTCTCTCACATCTAATAAGGTTTGTATTGTTACCTGCTATCTACAAAGGTGCTTCTGTGAGTGATTAGAAGTCATCAGCTTTCCTTAAGTTTAATTGTTTCTGTTCTTACTATATTTGGTTCAATGTTATCTACAAATTTATTTTTATTAATAAGTGTTTCTATGAAACTAGTCCTTAATTAAATATTTTTCACTTTTTGTTTTGGATGATTCCAATTGTGTATATCAGTACTATTAAATATATGGAACCTTAAAAATTAGCCAACCTAATAGTGAGAATTTAATATAAGAAATCTAGGTATAATTTTCTTTAATTAAAGATAAACTCATTAGTTGTACAAATACTTACCTCTCGTATGGTTTTGCCTATTTTTCTAAACTGAAAGTTCTTGGTCCTGTTCCATGCTGCTGCTGCTAAGTCACTTCAGTCGTGTCCGACTCTGTGCGACCCCATATAGGGCAGCTCACCAGGCTCCCCGGTCCCTGGGATTCTCCAGGCAAGAACACTGGAGTGGATTGCCATTTCCCTCTCCAATGCATGAAAGTGAAAAGTGAAAGTGAAGTCACTCAGTCCAACTCTTAGCAACCCCATGGACTGCAGTCTACCACGCTCCTCCATCCATGGGATTTTCCAGGCAAGAGTACTGGAGTGGGGTGCCATTGTCTTGTCCGAAGCCACCATGAAAAGAGACTGGTACACGATCCTCCCTTAATTTCCCTCTTGGCCACACACTAAAATTCATATATACATTCTTAGTGAGTATCAAGAGAAGAAATACACTTTGGCATTTCTTCTCTCTTATATAATATGTTCTTGGGTATCCATAGAAATATATTACTTGTTTGAAATTCAGTTTCCAGTCCAGTGTTTCCTGTTCCCATCAGGTTAGTCTAAGTTCATGGATATGGCTGGCAATCCTAAATTCATTTACCTGTAGAGAACTGATTGATCTGTTTGGGACACCCATCTCAGTCCAACCCAATATACTTCTGCTCTGTTGATGCCCAGTACAGACCAAGTGATTGTATAATGAGAGAGAGGATCCATTCAAAGCTACCACATCCCTTGTTATAATACCAAAACTTATTTATAACACCAAATCTAAAAGTATGTATTATAATTATTTTCCACTAGTTAAAGAGGGGGCTTCTGTCTCAGGCTGTGAAGATGGATTTGAAAGAACACAATCAAGAAACAATGGGAAAGTAGAATATCAGGATCAAGTGATGAATCCCATTGAAAATAGAAGACAAGGGAGAGACTGAGCGAAAAAAAAATTCATAGGTTTTAAAATTACTGAACTATTAACTGAAATAGCACAATTAGAAATGTCAAACACATTTGTATGGTGGACAAATTTCTTTTGTTTTCAATTTTAAGCAGTTGGTATTTTTATGAAAAATAGAACTAGAACTTTCCAGAGCTGGAATAGTACCTAAGAAACAAGAACTTTGGAAATCTTCTTGTCTTAATTCCTTCATTTAATACCTGGGAAAACTATAGCAGAGAGGTTTTTACCTGAAGTTACAGCTAGTGACATAGTCACAATTTGGATACTACTTGAAAAAACTCAAGAGGTGATTAGAAATGTGTGACCAGGGCTCTTCATTGTATTAGTAATTTTAGTAGGGTAGGATTAATCATCACTGATAACATAGATCAATTTCATCAGTAGTAAACGGTATGCATAAATTTCTTAGAAGAGTCTCAAACATTTCAGTTGCATAGGAACTTGTTGCTATTTTCACTGAACATATCTAGCTGTCCTATCTATAACTCGTTTTGAGATGAAAATACATATGACTCAGCCAACTCTGTTTGCTTATAACATATTTTGCTCTTCCAGTAAACATTGGGCTTTTCATATAAACCTTATTCTAGGAGTGAAGAATAGGAGTTTCCAGCTTTTAAAGCTCAGAACCTGAAAATGATTTTCCATTCTTTTCTGGGACTTGGTGTCTCAGCTTCTGAATGAACCAATATTATGTACAACTATCAGATTTTTATGCTTCTCTTTGTAAATTTTGCATGAATTACCTATCCATTATGACTAGAACTTCTCCTGTGCGTTCCCTTCATTTCTCTCTGCAGAGGATATTGGAAATGTCTAGTGCATGGCGGTGGTGCTCTACCCATTCTGCTTCTTCCTTAGGGCTGTCAGGTGAATCTTCCTTTTTTCTTTGAGTCCTGTTTGGATAGCTGGCTGATACTTCTTGGGGTGAGCTGATGGATTAGTTCAAAGGACACCAGAGTGAGGGTTGGGGGTCAGGGAAGAGTCTCATGTATTATAGGAGGACATAAGGCAGGGGAACCTAAAGTTATGAGTCACACCTGGGTGATTTTCAGTCTTGGCTCAGCCACTTTCTAGATGTGCAGGTTGGTTGAATTATATTACCCTTTCTGACTTTTAGTTTCCCTAACATTAAATCATAGAGTTGATATAAGGAAAAAGTGAGAGAGAACACAGATAAAAGTGTTTTACCCAGAGTATGGTATATATTCAGTGTCCACCTCCCTGCCCTTCCCTAAGATCAGACTTGATACTCTGTTACACTTTATCAGTTTTAGTTGCCACTCACAGGCCACTGAATTGACTTCTTTGTGTTGCTACCTAAATTTCTGATGCTTGTGGTGATTAGTAAAGAATGTAAGGTTTAATTTGCTCTTCTATGGGTAATCCATGCACCAATATAATGTTGAGTTGTTTTTTCCATCTCTTCTCATGACTTAGTTCATTAAAATAACTTCATATAATGTAAGTCCTTCAGTTCAGGTCAGTTCAGTTGCCCAGTCATGTTCGACTCTTTGCGACCCCGTGAATCGCAGCACACCGGTCTCCCTGTCCATTAACAACTCCTGGAGTTCACTCAAACTCACGTCCATCGAGTCAGTGATGCCATCCAGCCATCTCATCCTCCGTCGTCCCCTTCTCCTCCTGCCCCCAATCCCTCCCAGCATCAGAGTCTTTTCCAATGAGTCAACTCTTCGCATGAGGTGGCCAAAGTACTGGAGTTTCAGCTTCAGCATCATTCCTTCCAAAGAACACCCAGAGCTGATCTCCTTTAGAATGGACTGGTTGGATCTCCTTGCAGTCCAAGGTACTCTCAAGAGTCTTCTCCAACACCACAGTTCTAAGGCATCAATTCTTTGGTGCTCAGCTTTCTTCACAGTCCAACTCTCACATCCATACATGACCACTGCAGACACTATAGCCTTGACTGGATGGACCTTTGTTGGCAAAGTAATGTCTCTGCTTTGCAATATGCTGTCTAGGTTGGTCATAACTTTCCTTCCAAGGAGTAAGCATCTTTTAATTTCATGGCTGCAGTCACCATCTGCAGTGATTTTGGAGCCCCCAGATATAAAGTCTGACACTGTTTCCACTGTTTCCCCAAGGTTGGTCTTAGTAATGACATTTAAAGTACTTGAACTATCCAGAACTCTTTCCTGCTTGGTTATGGGTATTTTTTTTTACCTGCTTTGTTTATTTTTATTCTTCTTTGGTCTGTCTTTGTTTTGTTTTCTTTACACCTAGTTTTCAGGGTTTAACGCTTGTGGAACAAGGCTGTTACAATCAATAAAAGTTGGTGGACCTATATCTTCCTTTTTAGAGAATCCACTGTTCACATCATTATATGCAATTGCTGAGTCCTTGGCTTTGATCAAAAATTTGTTTCTGCTCATACTTGCAGGTTTTTCGTTTACATCTCGTGAATGTGCAGGTTGGTTAAGGATGCAGTCCTTCCACTTGAAGGTAGATAAATAAGCATCAATATGGTAATTGATTATTATTTATTTTCTGAACAGAGAAAGTATGGCTCAGATGTATGTGGCATGGATAAGCTGGCATGAGTTTACATAGTTTACTGAAGACACATCTGTAACACAGATAATATACCCAAAGCTAACTGTGAGTTCAAAAACAGATACAGAATTACTGTTCCTGGCCAAAATTTTTCTTGTCACTACAAAAGAAAAAAAAAAAAAAAAGATTGCCTTAGAATTTCAGCCCTTCAGAAATATAATGTTTAGGTGATAAAGCTTTTTCTCTGCCTATGGATGAAGCATCACCCCATAAAACATGCATTTGGTATCTAATTGTGTGGCCTGTATCAATAATGTATGTTGATATGCAAGCGCTCAACTAATGTGATTTTCCTCCCTTAAAAAAACAAACAGATGAGAATTACAACCAAAATGTTAAGATGTAGCCCCAAGCAGTGGTTTTCAACATTGGCTGCATGTTAGAATCACCTGGGGAACTTAAAAAAATAATTCCTGATGTCCAAATCAGTTAAATCATTCTTTGGGATTAGACCTCAGAGATTAGCCTTGATTTTTGAAATTTTTTTTATAAAGCTCCTCAGGTTATTCCACTGGACAGCCAAAGTTAAGAACCACTGACCAAAAGTATCTATANGCTTCCTAAGGCACACTTGACTTCACATTCCAGGTGTCTGGCTCTAGGTGAGTGATCACACCATTGGGGTTATCTGGGTCATGATCTTTTTTGTATAGTACTTCTGTGTATTCTTGCCACCTATTCTTCATATCTTCTGCTTCTGTTAGGCCCTTACTCTTTCTGTCTTTTATTGTGCCTATCTTTGCATGAAATTTTGCCTTGGTATCTCTAATTTTCTTGAAGGGGTTTCTACTCTTTCTGATTCTATTGCTTTCCTGTATTTCTTTGCACTGATTTCTGAAGAAGTCTTTCTTGTATCTCCTGCTTTGGAACTCTGCATTCAGATGGATGTATCTTTCCTTTTTTCTTTTCTCCTTTTTAGTTCAAGGAAGGGTGGCATGAATATAGAGCACAAAAACTCAGAGAAACAAGGCAGAAATTAAAACAACAGAAAATTCATAGAAAGTGAAAAAGCAGGACACAGAAAGAGGGTCAGGAATCCAGACTTGCACCAAGGGGATGCTGGGAGCAGCTCAGATCACAACAATGAGAGACTCGTTTGGAAACTGGATGTTGCAATAACACAGGCATCGCCCAAGTCTGAAAAGTCCTTAATCTGCACCTGGAGCTTCAGCATCAGTACTTCCAATGAATAGTCAGAGTTTATTTCCTTTAGGATTGACTGGTTTGATTTTCTTGCTGTCCAAGGTACTCTTAAGAGTCTTTTCCAGCACCCCAGTTTGAAAGCATCAATTCTTTGGTGCTCAGCCTTCTTTATGGTCCAACTTTCACATTCATACATGACTAGTGGAAAAACCATAGGTTTGAGTAGACAGGCCTTTGTTGGCCTGTCTCTGCTTTTTAATACACTGTCTAGTTTTGTCATAGCTTTTCTCCCAAGTAGCAAATATCTTTTAATTTTATGACTGCAATCACCATGCCCATGATTTTGGAGCCCAAGAAAATAACGTCTGGTAGTTTCCATTTTTTCCCCATCCATTTGCCACGAAGTGATGGGACTGAATGCCATGATTGTAGTTTATGAATGTTGAGTTTTAAGCCAGTGTTTTACTCTCCTTTTTCACCTTCATCAAAAGTTTCTTTAGTTCTTCTTCATTTTCTGCCATTAGGATATTTAACTTCTAATATGGAATCATTCTACTCTGATATAATCATTTATTTATATATATTTCTCCTTTTAAACTATATGTGAAGGACTTGAGAGCATATACCATAGCCTGACTTTAAATGGTGAACATTGTTTAGCATCCTCTGTATAGTACTTTGTCAGGGATTATGTAAGAAATGTTGAAAGATTAGTTTTATTTCATTCCATTATTGAATACAAATGCGTAGTACTCCATTGTGTATATGTATCACAGCTTTTTTATCCATTCATCTGCTGATGGACATCTAGGTTGCTAATAGAACTGCCTTATGACTCAGCAATCTGACTGCTGGGCATACACACCGAGGAGACCAGAATTGAAAGAGACACGTGTACCACAATGTTCATTGCAGCACTGCTTCCATGTCCTGGCTATTATAAACAGTCATAAAGCAGTTCTATTAGCAATCTAGATGTCCATCAGCAGATGAGTGGATAAGAAAGCTGTGGTACATATACACAATGGAGTATTACTCAGCCATTAAAAAGAATACATTTGAATCAGTTCTAATGAGGTGGATGAAACTGGAGCCTATTATACAGAGTGAAGTAAGCCAGAAAGAAAAACACCAATACAGTATACTAACTCATATATATGGAATTTAGAAAGAAGGTAACAATAACCCTGTATGCAAGACAGCAAAAGAGACACAGATGTATAGAACAG
>SJYA01000422.1:987143-1163037 GCA_006410615.1 Neotragus moschatus | reverse complement strand
GATAACCCTGTATACTAGACAGCAAAAGAGACACAGAAGTATAGAACAGTCTTTTGGACACTGTGTGAAAGGGAGAGGATGAGATGATTTGGGAAAATGGCATTAAAACATGTATAATATCATGCATGAAACAAATTGCCAGTTCAGGTTCAATGCATGATACTGGATGCTTGGGGCTGGTGCACTGGGATGACCCAGAGGGACGGATGGGGAGGGATGAGGGAGTGGGGTTCAGGATGGGGAACACATGTATACCTGTGGCGAATTCATGTTGATGTATGGCAAAACCAATACAATATTGTAAAGTAATTAACCTCCAATTAAAATAAATTTATGTTAAAAATAAATAAATACAAATGATATTACTCACATATATTATTCTATTGAGTTTAATATGTGTTCTGTCAACTATACTACGTATAATTTTCAGTTTGTCAAAATTAATAAAGACATTCTATTTCATATTCAAATACTTAAATTAATTTTAAAGATCAAGAGTATTTACTTCATTATATGTGTGTGTGTGTGTGTGTGTGTAGATATACAAATAATCTTAAATAAAATATGTAATATAACTTCATGATATGTATATTCTTATTATGAAATAAAAGCAAAAATAAAAAGAACATAAACAGTATTCCTTCAAACTTTCAAGGTGATCAAAAAGAAGAAAAATATGAAAAAAACAAGTCATAACCAAGAAGGCACAGCAACTAAATGCAATGTGATATTTTGGATATTCTACTTTGAATCCTGAAACAGAAAAAGAGACTAGGTAAAAATTAAGACAATATGAATAAACCATGGAATTTATCTTGTAATATTGTATTGATATTTGGTTCTTAGTTGTACCAAATATATTACACTAATTAATATGTTAATAAGAAGAAACCAGGTGTGAGATATATAAGAATTTATTGTAGTATCTTTGCAATTGTTTTTGAAATATATAACTTATAAAAAATTAAGAATATTAGTTATTTTAAATGAAAGTGAAATGCATATTTTTCTGACAGATAAATCTAACAGATTTTTCAGCAGGTTTGCATAATGTATATGTAAAAATCCATTATTCAGGCAGAAGAAATTGAATATCAGATATTCAGATCTACACAAAGAATTAAGATTTTAAAAGTGATTAAAATGAAGGTAAATATAAAAGACATTTTTCCTCTCATTAATTTCTTGAAAAATATTTAATTTTTTAAACTGTAAATAGTACAATAGTAAAATGTTTTTAATAAATGTTAATAAAAATNAGTGAAATGCATATTTTTCTGACAGATAAATCTAACAGATTTTTCAGCAGGTTTGCATAATGTATATGTAAAAATCCATTATTCAGGCAGAAGAAATTGAATATCAGATATTCAGATCTACACAAAGAATTAAGATTTTAAAAGTGATTAAAATGAAGGTAAATATAAAAGACATTTTTCCTCTCATTAATTTCTTGAAAAATATTTAATTTTTTAAACTGTAAATAGTACAATAGTAAAATGTTTTTAATAAATGTTAATAAAAATGACATGATAACACCATGAAACATTCAGAGACAGAAATTAAAAATGTCAGTTTCCTATATTGTGAATAAGGAGCATAATGTCTTTTTTAAAGTTAGGCAGTAATACACTAAAGATGCATATTGTAATTCCTAGGGCAATAACCAAAAAATTCAGACAGCGGTGTAACTAATAATCCTATAATAGAGATGAAATGAAATCATTGAATAAAAATTCAAAACCAGGCAGAAAAAAAATTAACAAGTACACAGAATTCATGAAGTAAGTAGAAAATGACCAGAAAAAAACTGATAAATAGATATTCAATAATGCCAACAAAGTTTAACATGCCATTAAATGGCAGATTGTAAGATTGGGGGAAAATATGTAACTGCTCTACACTGTCTACAACAAACCAATTTTAAATATGTAGATGTACAGGAATGAAAAAAAAAAAAAGGTGGAAAAATATATCACTCAAATACCAAAACAAAAGAATGTAGAACCAGTTATAATAATATCACCTGGAAGAGATTTGAGAACAATGAGTAAAGATAGACTAACCAAAACTGAATTTAGTCTCTCCCCTGAAACATTCACAAAAGCACAGTATACAAAATAATAATTTCAAGGCAGGACATCTGAAACTTGAGGACAGTGGTCCATGAGTGGCTCAAAAAAAAAAAGAGATGAGTCCAGTGATATCCAATTCCTTGAGGGAGTTTTCAGGTAGACATTTTAGGGATTAGAATATTTAGAGGTATCTTGCCTCAGTAATGGATAATGATTATTCGTAGGTTAAAAAGAGTGCTGATAGCAAGATTATTTTATTCACCAAACTTTAGTTAGGTTCCTCTGAGACCCTTTTTGACTCAGCTCTGACCTTGGCCTCTAAAGGCTTAAACGAAACACTAACATAGCTACTAATATTCTCAAGGCCTCAGCCCTTGGGTGACTCTAGCCTCTCTTCAAGTGCCTGACTAAGAAAACTCATGGTTACAAAAAAATTTACTATTCCTTCCAACGAAGATCTGAAGAATGTGACCCTGCTTTCCAGTCTTTGTGAGAGACAGGGTGGGAGCCTATGTTCTGTAAGTGTCACGTAGCAAAAACAGATGAGTTTAACATGGACTGTGGCTTGCTTCCAATTTCTTGTAAATTTTAACTTCCCTGACTCTATTGAGGCCCCTCTCACCCCACCACCACCTTTGCCTCCATTCTGCTTTTGAAGTGCTCAGTCAGTTNGGTAGACATTTTAGGGATTAGAATATTTAGAGGTATCTTGCCTCAGTAATGGATAATGATTATTCGTAGGCTAAAAAGAGTACTGATAGCAAGATTATCTTATTCACCAAACTTTAGTTAGGTTCCTCTGAGACCCTTTTTGACTCAGCCCTGACCTTGGCCTCTAAAGGCTTAAACGAAACACTAACATAGCTACTAATATTCTCAAGGCCTCATCCCTTGGGTGACTCTAGCCTCTCTTCAAGTGCCTGACTAAGAAAACTCATGGTTACAAAAAAAATTTACTATTCCTTCCAATAAAGATCTGAAGAATGTGACCCTGCTTTCCAGTCTTTGTGAGAGACAGGGTGGGAGCCTATGCTCTGTCAGTGTCAAGTAGCAAAAACAGATGAGTTTAACATGGATTGTGGCTTCCTTCCAATTTCTTATAAATTTTAACTTCCCTGAATCTATTGAGGCCCCTCTCACCCCACCACCACCTTTGCCTCCATTCTGCTTTTGAAGTGCTCAGTCAGTTNTTTGTGTTGCTACCTAAATTTCTGATGCTTGTGGTGATTAGTAAAGAATGTAAGGTTTAATTTGCTCTTCTATGGGTAATCCATGCACCAATATAATGTTGAGTTGTTTTTTCCATCTCTTCTCATGACTTAGTTCATTAAAATAACTTCATATAATGTAAGTCCTTCAGTTCAGGTCAGTTCAGTTGCCCAGTCATGTTCGACTCTTTGCGACCCCGTGAATCGCAGCACACCGGTCTCCCTGTCCATTAACAACTCCTGGAGTTCACTCAGACTCACGTCCATCGAGTCAGTGATGCCATCCAGCCATCTCATCCTCCGTCGTCCCCTTCTCCTCCTGCCCCCAATCCCTCCCAGCATCAGAGTCTTTTCCAATGAGTCAACTCTTCGCATGAGGTGGCCAAAGTACTGGAGTTTCAGCTTCAGCATCATTCCTTCCAAAGAACACCCAGAGCTGATCTCCTTTAGAATGGACTGGTTGGATCTCCTTGCAGTCCAAGGTACTCTCAAGAGTCTTCTCCAACACCACAGTTCTAAGGCATCAATTCTTTGGTGCTCAGCTTTCTTCACAGTCCAACTCTCACATCCATACATGACCACTGCAGACACTATAGCCTTGACTGGATGGACCTTTGTTGGCAAAGTAATGTCTCTGCTTTGCAATATGCTGTCTAGGTTGGTCATAACTTTCCTTCCAAGGAGTAAGCATCTTTTAATTTCATGGCTGCAGTCACCATCTGCAGTGATTTTGGAGCCCCCAGATATAAAGTCTGACACTGTTTCCACTGTTTCCCCAAGGTTGGTCTTAGTAATGACATTTAAAGTACTTGAACTATCCAGAACTCTTTCCTGCTTGGTTATGGGTATTTTTTTTTACCTGCTTTGTTTATTTTTATTCTTCTTTGGTCTGTCTTTGTTTTGTTTTCTTTACACCTAGTTTTCAGGGTTTAACGCTTGTGGAACAAGGCTGTTACAATCAATAAAAGTTGGTGGACCTATATCTTCCTTTTTAGAGAATCCACTGTTCACATCATTATATGCAATTGCTGAGTCCTTGGCTTTGATCAAAAATTTGTTTCTGCTCATACTTGCAGGTTTTTCGTTTACATCTCGTGAATGTGCAGGTTGGTTAAGGATGCAGTCCTTCCACTTGAAGGTAGATAAATAAGCATCAATATGGTAATTGATTATTATTTATTTTCTGAACAGAGAAAGTATGGCTCAGATGTATGTGGCATGGATAAGCTGGCATGAGTTTACATAGTTTACTGAAGACACATCTGTAACACAGATAATATACCCAAAGCTAACTGTGAGTTCAAAAACAGATACAGAATTACTGTTCCTGGCCAAAATTTTTCTTGTCACTACAAAAGAAAAAAAAAAAAAAAAGATTGCCTTAGAATTTCAGCCCTTCAGAAATATAATGTTTAGGTGATAAAGCTTTTTCTCTGCCTATGGATGAAGCATCACCCCATAAAACATGCATTTGGTATCTAATTGTGTGGCCTGTATCAATAATGTATGTTGATATGCAAGCGCTCAACTAATGTGATTTTCCTCCCTTAAAAAAACAAACAGATGAGAATTACAACCAAAATGTTAAGATGTAGCCCCAAGCAGTGGTTTTCAACATTGGCTGCATGTTAGAATCACCTGGGGAACTTAAAAAAATAATTCCTGATGTCCAAATCAGTTAAATCATTCTTTGGGATTAGACCTCAGATATTAGCCTTGATTTTTGAAATTTTTTTTATAAAGCTCCTCAGGTTATTCCACTGGACAGCCAAAGTTAAGAACCACTGACCAAAAGTATCTCTACTAAATAACAGTCTCTGGAAGGGACATACCTGCAGTAGTGCCTTCTAGTTGTATCCTTTTCAGTATTTCCAAAATGTGTTTCTGTCTACAAGGGTCCTCAAGCAGTCCACAGTGAAAATCCAGTGTCTTCATGACAGTGAATTAGTGTAATTCCATGGCTGTCCTGATGAGAATTAAGAAAATGTTAAAAACTGTATTTATCCTTGATCTCTTTCTCCGTAAGTGTTGGCATCCCTCCATTTCCCATTGACTTAATGTTCGATTTTTCTTTTCACTGTTTTTCTTGGGTGACATTGAGAATTTTTACCATCTGATGAAGGCAGATGTATTTTCAAATAAAAATGTCTTAAGCATTTGTTCTTCCTACTACTCCTTTCTTTGGCAGAATATTCATATAGTTGATAAATAGTTTGCTTTCTTTAAATACCTTTTCATATAATCTTTGTAGCATGCTTCATGGGTATTTTAACCTACTTTTATGGTTTTCCATGAAATAAGGTATTTTCTAAATATGTTATGCTGAGTTTAACTGAAATAAGCAGTTGTACTGTATGCCTTTAGAATGATGATGATATCTTGCATTTTAGGGTAACACTTCCATCCTGAAAGATTCCAAAGCACACTGCGAATGGTTACAAATTATACAGTGCAGCACAGTCCCCATTGTAGAGTGAAGCATGGCAGCTGTTTAACAGCTCATCACAGTACTGCACAGCAAGTTAGGGTAGAATGTGAGGAATAATAGTGGATTCACTTGAAAAAATTGCTAGGGGCTGAGGTAAGCAGAATGTAATTACCTAAGTTGGAATTTATCCAGGACATAAGGCTAACACCTCCCGTCTTAGAAGAGAAAGCTCTGATTCTTTAATAACTGTGCACTTGATTTCTACATAAGTGAATTGTAAGGGTGCTTCTACCCTCTTTAGACCGTCAAGGTATACTTAAGTAGTGTTCCAACTGAGACTTTAAAAGAAAAAAAAAACACAAAAAAAACGTTTCTTCAAAACCCACATGTTCATACTAACTCAGAGATGATAGATAGGTTTCTATTTACATGCCATCTTTGACTCTTAATAGCTGTTTGGAAATTGTCGAGGACTCTAAGGCCATATTAAGGATTAAAAAATAACTCCATGATAGATTAGTGATGTCTGCCGTGGGCACAAGAGAAGTAATGCTTACACATGTAAGCCATATTTTTGTCACCCTGGCGTTAGTACTTAGCTACTACTTTCCAGAGATGAGTTAGGAGTACTCTTAGTTTTTTTCAAACCTTGTGATTGTTTTTAATTACTGCTACAGGCAGGAATATTTAAGATTTCCTGAAAAATTCTAGGGAAAGGGGGCATTGACTATTCTTTAGTAACCATAATTGGTGGGTTATAAATAAAGAGATAGATTTAGGTCAGAATTTTTTTAGGGAAATAAAATAATTTTTTTCTAAGCAAAAAATGTTTAGAAGTAGTTTGATGTCAGGTTGGGTTTTCATTTGGGAAAATCAGCACCTTGGGAAAGCAAACAGGAATTAAAATCAGGAACACTAGGTAGTTTGAAACATGTTATTGAATCAAGATAAGAATTGGAAGTCAGAATTCAGTTTGCTTGAGCAATGTTGGAAACAAAGGGTAAGAAGGCCAGGCAGGCCACGGGCCCCAGGTCTGAGGGCAGCACCAAGGATAGCTCCCAGTGCAGTGGCTTCTTGGCTTTGGTTCTTTTTCACTCAGCTCCGCCCCTCGATTTGGCACATCCAGCTTTGGCTTTGTAATGTCGATATAGGGGCTTCTCAGGTGGCACAGTGGTAAAGAATCTGCATGTTAATGCAGGAGATGAAGGAGATATAGCATTAAACCCTGGGTCCAGAAGATCCCCTGGAATAGGAAATGGCACCCCACTCCAGTATTCTTGTCTGGAAAATCCCATGGTCAGAGGAACCTGGTGGGCTATAGTCCATGGGGTCGCAAGAGTTGGACACGACTGAGTGACTTCACTTTCACCTTCATGACAGAGATACAGGACCTAATGTTTAATGTAAATTACAGGTCAAATTCATAGAAATATAGAACTTTGTCTGAACAAGCTGATATGTGGTTCTTCTGCATGAATACTTCAATAATGCCAAAAGGAAGGATCACACAAAAAAAGTCTATATGTTCTAACAACTGTACTAGTAATTGTTCTGGAGTATAGAAGAACACACGAATTACCCATACTCTCACCCATCTCTGTCATAGTCTTTATTTTATTCCCCTAATATCTATATTGGTATGAATAGCTGTAAAAGACCTTTTTCAGTTCTGCTTCAGATAGTTTGGAAACTTAAGCTTGCTTTTTCAAATGTCTATTCATCTAATAATAAAAATTGAGGATTTAAAATTATAAAGCATATTTCAGTCCCTTATACTGTGTAAAAAATGATTATAGATCATATTTTGATCTCTGGACATTGATTGGTTTCCTTTTTATTCTTGGGAATTTCCAGGAAGGAAGTTTAAAACTTCTTTGGTCAGTTGTCTAACTTAATAAAAACAGGCTTGGTTTAAGTAATCCTTTAAAATTCTAAATAGGATAGTAAAATAACCATTTTATTTGATGACAGGCCATATGGAAAAAAAAATTAGTTATCTACCTTTAAAAATAATTTTAATACTTTATAATAGAAATAAAAAGCCAATTTTACTTCTGAGGCCTTGTAAGTCCAGTTTATGCCTGAAACAAAAAGTTCAGGTTATAAAATTCCTAAATATGCCGNATAGTAAAATAACCATTTTATTTGATGACAGGCCATATGGAAAAAAAAATTAGTTATCTACCTTTAAAAATAATTTTAATACTTTATAATAGAAATAAAAAGCCAATTTTACTTCTGAGGCCTTGTAAGTCCAGTTTATGCCTGAAACAAAAAGTTCAACGGTTATAAAATTCCTAAATATGCCTTAAAATGGAAGAAATGACAGTTCTTTATTTGTAGTAATGCTATTTTATCACTTTTAAAGATTCTGCAAGTTGTTACCTACTACCGTACCTTTATGATAGAAAATGAATATATTAGCATTCCAAGAACAACACGTTAGTGTATTTGGGAAAGTTGAGGAGGGTGTGTGAAGAGTAGCTGGTCCTGTTTTCCAGAAAACAGATCTTTTTCCATAGCTTTATAATTAGGTTGTAATGATAATTTGTCAAAATCTACTTATATGGCTTTAAAATCCTTATAGATATTTAATTTTAAGATTTTTTTTAAAGTGAGAAGTAATGATTTATTTGTTGTATAAAAGGAGAGATAAATCATTCATTATGCAGGTTATTGTCTTCCTTTTAGAGAATATTAGCTCTAAATTATAACTAGTAAGAGGGGTGTGTGTGTGTGTGCATGCGTGTATGCACACATGCACACACATACCTATGCCTGCACGCCATCATTTTCCCAAATTTTGAGGCAGTCCTGTTGCCTTTTATACTCACTATTTAATGTAGTGGTTTTCAACTCTCACTGCATAATATTAATAGAATCCTGTGAAACTTTAAAAAATTCTTATGCCCAGGCAGCATCTCACCCCAATCTGATCTATAGCTATCAATACAATTTAAGCTTTCTAAATTGAGAACCACTGGCAAAATGCATGACTACTTTGTAAAGCATTCACGTTTTGTACACATATTGGTAATTGCATGAAGGAAAATGAAAGAAAATTTTCCTTCCAATACTGGGGAGAGGTTTTTGGAGGGTGGTAGTAGAATGATAATTGAAATTTTAGGAGTGACCAGATAGATCATAATAAATAAAATATAGGCTGAAATCAAATTTCACCCAGTATTCTTTTCTTTAGTAGGATTTTAAGTGAAACACCTAGAGAAAGATATAAAACATCCACAATTCACCTGGCCACTTGTGCAGTTTTCTTTTTTCTTAACTCCAGCTGCTAGCCAACTTATGACCTGAATCTTGATGATTAATAGCTTTTATAATATTTTCTCAGCTAGTGTAACTTCAATTGCAATACTTTTTCTTCTAATGTCTTACCCTTATAAAATAGCACTAAACTATTTTTCTCAATAAATTCTACTGACACATGGCCCCACAGATTAATTATAAATTGCATAGAAGTACTGCCCTTTGTCAGTTTTAAATGTGTAGCTTTATCTTCTCTTTCCTCTTGTCTTTACAAGCTAAATGGAATTAGGAGCTTAAAGAAACCTGTTTAACATGGAATCTATTCCTATTCTCTTATTTTAAACAATAGCACCATTAATTTTCATCCTAGACTCTTTGGTTCTTCCACTATTTTCATTTTTATTGTAATTAAAAAAAAAGTATCTGTCTCTTTACAAACCCATTTATTTCATTCACAACATTGTATAAACATAATTTTAGGGAGCAGTTTCAAATGTTGTGATATATTTCACCTGGTGGGCTCTCTCCATAAATTTAATTGGGAATACCAAATAACTTTTTCTTTTCTTCATCAAGTTGTTTTTAAAGAAGAAGATGAGGGGAAGGGTATCAAATGGGACTTAGACAACCCTGGAAATAAATGTCAGGCTACTTTGCCACAGGTACTTTAAAACACCCAAGGTAGACGGAAAGAGGAACTTTAGGTTTTAGACCATTTATCACTAAAATTATAACGCTGGCACAGCTCTGCAAATATTTCCTTACAGGGTTTCATAGACACTTCACAATAAATGTCTTTTGTTAAAATGGTCGTAGGTCTTATAAAGCAGAGTCTGTATTCTAGGAGGAATTCTTTTGCAGTTATTTAATAGTGTTCCTTTCACAGTGCCCTCCTTCTGCATACTTTTTGTTCCATTGCAATACTGATATCTTTGACCAGAGGGAAGAGACAGCTAACGCTGAGTCTTAGCTGTTCCCTCCAAATTATTGGAGAAAAGAAGAATATATGGCCTTTGACGATTATATTTAAGTTTAGGGACTATCATTAATACTAAGATGTTGACCTCGGTTACCAACCCTTTGAAAGTTGGTGAAGTAGGATAGGAAAATGTGGAAAAAGCAAATTGGTTAGCCATAACAAAGATCTTGACTATAATCCTGATGAAACTCTATATTAATCGATAAAAAGCAGAGGCAGTTGTGTACTTTGGTGGTTCAGGCAGCTGTTGGCTTGGTAGGATTTAAGAGGTAGCTTGGGAGGATCCCAACTTTCCTTTGAACATCACCCTAATACTTCCTGGAGAGAGTAGTAGTTCTTACTGGAATCCCTGTTTTTGGAGTTGGAGATTGCTGAAATTATAAATACAGTTTTGTGGGAATGAGTACATATGCATGTTTTTTAAGAAGCTCTGTAGCTTTCATCAGAGCCTTATGTGTCCATAAAGATTCTACTTAAAAGCAAATGTCCAGAGTATAGGTTTTATTTATAATTTAGTGTAAGTTTTGTCAAAATGATTTTATTCTAGATACTCTATTGAGATGTGCTTATTGAATACTTTTCTAAGTAGGGTGGAGATTAGAGATTTCCTAGCTAACCTTCCTTCCATTTTATAGATAAGCAATTAACACTGAGATCTAAAACTGCAGCTTACATGTCCCCAAAGTCATGTGTTATTTCCCAGAACCCTAGAAAGTAGAGGAATTTTAGGTGAGAAGTGATACAGAAATTGAGACAGTTGGACTTGAGTGAGGCACTGAGGCCTGAGGCTTTATGTACCTGCCTGGAGGGTCGCGTGTTGATGCTAAGTGTAGAAAGCTAGGGATTGAGGTGTACCAGAAGGTTGAAAGGTGACATTCAAAAGAAGGTGGAAATGTAACAAAACTGAGCTTTTCTTGAGCAGTTTTTCACAGCTTTTGGTCATCTGATACTAGAGGAAATTCAAATCACGTTCCCAACAGATCTTTATTATATACCATGAGTCTTAGGTTTTTTTTTTTTTGCATTCTTTTCAAAAAAACTTTGGAGATTTATCATATAACTTTTTAACTCTTATCTATCTGCTACCTAATATCCTAATGATGTATAATAGCAGTCACTTCGTCGTTTTTCATTGCTGTAGTTACTTATGAATTAATTTTATATTTTAAATAACACTTTGTAGTCTCTAGGGAAGGGATTATTAACTTTTGGGGGAGGGGGTAGGAGGAAACAGATATAAATTCTAGAGGCCCAGAGTTTAGTGAAGGAGGAAAAGCAAGAGAAAATTAATAGCAAGCACACTTGGGTCTGATCTTCAGCTTTACATCCATAATTTCTTTTGTTCCTTACAAGCAAGTACTCTTCTTGTTTAAGTTGACAGATTATTGTTGATGTTGTGTAACTTAGTCATGACCGACTCTTGGTGACCCCATGGACTATAAGCCCTGCTGGGCTCCTCTGTCTGTGGGATTTTCCAGGCAGGAATACTGGAGTGGGTTGCCGTGCCCTCCTCCAAGGGATCTTCCCAATCAAGGGATCGAACCTGGATCTCCTGCAAATCTCCTTCATTGTAGGCAGATTATTTTACCTCTGAGCCATTGTGGAAGACCCCAGTTGATAGATAGGGAAACTGAAGCATAAATCTGTAGCTTGTCAAAGGTCCCATAGGCGGTCATTGATGAAGCCCACCTCCACCCCAGGCCATAGGGTTTGAGAAGGTTCCTGTTTTTCCACTCATCTGTATTGCTTTCCCCATCATTAGCCCCTGTAATGGGTACAGTCTGTGTGAGGGCCAGTCAGAACCAGAGATAGGACAGGGGTTGCAGAGAAGGTGACATTGGAGCCGTGTCTTGGAGAGTGGGCAAGGGTTGTTTTGCTCGTTTCATAAGGAGCAAGAGGGCATCTTCATCTGTAGGAATACCCTGAGCCATGGTAGAGATTGCTTTTTCGGAAAGGCAGTAATACTTCAAAGGTAGGGCTTAGGAGGCTNGGGGGAGGGGGTAGGAGGAAACAGATATAAATTCTAGAGGCCCAGAGTTTAGTGAAGGAGGAAAAGCAAGAGAAAATTAATAGCAAGCACACTTGGGTCTGATCTTCAGCTTTACATCCATAATTTCTTTTGTTCCTTACAAGCAAGTACTCTTCTTGTTTAAGTTGACAGATTATTGTTGATGTTGTGTAACTCAGTCATGACCGACTCTTGGTGACCCCATGGACTATAAGCCCTGCTGGGCTCCTCTGTCTGTGGGATTTTCCAGGCAGGAATACTGGAGTGGGTTGCCGTGCCCTCCTCCAAGGGATCTTCCCAATCAAGGGATCGAACCTGGATCTCCTGCAAATCTCCTTCATTGTAGGCAGATTATTTTACCTCTGAGCCATTGTGGAAGACCCCAGTTGATAGATAGGGGAACTGAAGCATAAATCTGTAGCTTGTCAAAGGTCCCATAGGCGGTCATTGATGAAGCCCACCTCCACCCCAGGCCATAGGGTTTGAGAAGGTTCCTGTTTTTCCACTCATCTGTATTGCTTTCCCCATCATTAGCCCCTGTAATGGGTACAGTCTGTGTGAGGGCCAGTCAGAACCAGAGATAGGACAGGGGTTGCAGAGAAGGTGACATTGGAGCCGTGTCTTGGAGAGTGGGCAAGGGTTGTTTTGCTCGTTTCATAAGGAGCAAGAGGGCATCTTCATCTGTAGGAATACCCTGAGCCATGGTAGAGATTGCTTTTTTGGAAAGGCAGTAATACTTCAAAGGTAGGGCTTAGGAGGCTCCTCTCCCAGGGTTTGGCACAAAGCTGCATGTGATTAGTTCAAAGTTAGAAGCAAAATGCACCCATTCTGAATTCCTTCCTGCCTTTTCAATATCCTTGTATCATAATTCTTTGTCCAGTTATGTAAATAGTGAACTCTTTGACTGAATCCTATAAAACACACTTCTGAAGACATGATTATTACGGTTTGTCCACTTCTTTTGCCCAGACTTTATTGGCCTTTATTTAAACATTCAGATTATTTTCTAATGTGTAATTTCAAGAATTAAGCTCTGAAACATTTATCTGTACCCACTATGTGTCTGGGTCCCAGGTAGGTTCTGAGTCCCAGGTAGGAACTTGCTTTCCAGGAGTTTTCACCCCACATTTTTATGGCTAGTGCAAATGCATCATTATACATTGTTGTTTTGCCAAACTTGAAAAATTGATATTTGTATTTCTGTGACTGTCCATATGTAGCCATAACAGCCATTAAGCCATGTCTTGTGTTTTTAAAATATTTCTAGTGCTTTATCTTGGTAATAAACAGAGAGATATTAAGTTTTCTTGAACATAGATAAATCTTTGCATTCAACAGTTTGTAGTTGAATTGTAAAATGGAATTCATAAGAGAACTGATTGATATAGTGGTTGCTTACTGTAACAGTTTTCAGATGCCATGGCATTTTTGCAGCATGTTATAGACTTGAAGACAAACGAGAAAATAAAATAATAGTTGAAAACACTTGCAGCTGATATGAATGTTGAAGGATAGTAACACATTTCAAGTCATATAACATACCAGATTGTTAGTAGACAAACGTTGTTTTTAAAATATTAGTGCAGTGTACATCTCAGATCAATCTTGGATACTTTAAAATACTTCACATTATGTATATACTAGCATTTGATGTATATGCATTGAAAACTGATATTTTAAAACTAACTTTTACAAGGAAAACACAATCTTATCAGTGTGGCAAATAGAATCTAACCTATTTAAAAACCTGAGTCAGTTATTTATCATAATGGGAGAAAAACACTAGCCAAACAGAACTACAACATTTATCACTTGAACTTCAAGATTTTTGATAATCTCAAATGGTTTAATTGATTATTTTATGACTTTTAGAAGTCTTATAGTGCTTAAAAATTATGTATTATATGTTAATTACTTTCAGAGACTGCACACTTTCACATTCATCCCTATCTTTTCTAAGACAGATATATGGGATGAGTATGGAAATGAAGAAAGAAGAAAATGGGGATCAGGTTGAGGAAAAATAGAATGGTTTGAATTGAGAGATTCAGGCAGTGGAGAAAGGAAAAGAAGACTGGTGGTTTCACTTGGTACTTCTGGTAGGGTAAAGTTGAAGAGAGGAGAGGATGTGGGCTATGTGGGTCAGGGGCTGGCTGATTTAATGACAGTGGAAAATGCTGAGTACTGCCAGCATGGGGACAGTGTGGATGAAGATGTCGTGCTGGGAGTCAGGATGGGCGAACACTGCTGTCTGAAGGGATGGAGGGAAGTCATGGGCCTTTATTCCTGAGCGTCAGGTGGAAGGGGTGTCGGTGAGAACTCATTTAAGCCCAGAAAGGCCTGTGTGTACCAGGCTTCACTTTTTTCATACCTACTTACTGCTTCACAGGAAACTGAAAACTCCTCTAGGGTGTATTGCTGGTCCCTGGATGAACTCCAAAAAACACCTTCAGGAGCATGTACGTTCAAGAGTGAACTTTGAAAGCAGCCCTACATTTCCCTGGTGGCTCAGACGGTAAAGAATCTGCGTGCAGTGTGGGGGATCTGGGTTTAACTCCTGGATCCGGAAGGTCCCCTGGAGAAGGAAATGCCAACCCACTCCAGTACTCTTGACTGGGAAATCCCGTGGACAGAGGAGCCTGGTGGGCTACATAAGGGATCCTAAAGAGTCAGACACGACTGAGCTACTAACATACACACACTGCATTTCCTATAAAATGTAGGCTTTTGTTCTGACCCTCTGCTCTCATTTATAAGACTGTGGGCTGAATTTTCCCACCTGCAAAATGGGAACGGTAATTTTCTTTACTAGCCTTATGGCATTGCAATTTAAATGAAAGGGCTTTGTAAATCCTGAAGTGGTGAATCAGAAGAGTGATATTATGATGATACTAAAAAATCAGAGCTGGGTTACCTGAGAGAATATCCATTTGTTTATATTTCTCTATACCCTCTTTTTCTCTTTGTTTGTTTTTGCATAGGTGGGTGGAACAATAAAAATAATTCAGTTTTAGCTCCCTAGAACCCCTTTCTTAGAGACAAGTCATGAGAATCCAGTGGTCTTTGAAGGCATTATGTGTGCAAGTCCTTTGTCTGCAGACACCATGGTGTCTATTACACTGTGTACTTGCTCCACTTTTAACATGGGCACAGATTACAGATCTGTATATAAATGGAGGAACATGTTTAGAAGGGTGCACGTGGAAACGTCACCTATGGCTTCATCTGAATGGTGGGATTAGGGTGATTAAAAATTGGTTTTCTTTCTGGTTTGTTCATGTTTTCTAGATTGTCATTAGTGAGTTGTAGACATGCATATGTAACACACATACACATATATATATACACATACACATAGTTACACACATACACAGCTGTAAAATTTCATGTTGAAACTTTACTTTGGCTACTTAGTTTGCTTCGCTTGCTAGGTTAAGGTTGACTAATATATACATATGTAAATACACAATTTACTATTTTTAGAACATTTACTGGAAGACATAAAAGCACCTGGCAGAAACTGGTAGCACCATGGGACGTTATGTGATATGCATTTATGTAAAGGAAGCTGTGTCTTACATGGATAAATCTGACTCATTTGATTGACCTACTACACATACACCTGATTGCACACTGTTCTGGACAGTGTCTCTTGGGAGATTTCTACTTTCCAGTGCTTAGTGGTAGGTCCTATAAATAACAGATTTGCAGGTTAACTCTTTGTATTTCCCTGCTATCTCCAGTGAAAGGCCTCTCTGAATACCATTGACTTGTATTTATTGTTAAACTTTTCCTCAACTATGACCATGCAATCTATCCCCACACGGATCTCAGTGAAAGACATCACAGCCTCTCAATTGTGACGCTTCTGTGACAGAGAAGACAAATAAGACATAAAAATGCCATGGAAAGGAATGGTGCAGGCGAGAAATGACCGATCCTGTGTTTCTGTTGTTTCCATCATTTCTTCCCAGTGGCATTACCATTGAGGATTTTGAACAGAGTGGACCAAAAAAGTGGTAAGAAAAAACAGAGGAGTGGTAAGTGACCAGAGTGGTGAGCTGTGTGAAACCAGACGGCCTGGTGTAGCACCCCAGCCTTTCACCGGACAAACTGGCCTTGGCCTGTATTTAGTAGGAAGTGTGAAAAAAGGAGATATGATGTGTGAGGTAACTTTTGAGGAAGAAACCCTGGTGGGAAAGACGAATCCTGATTGGTTTTATAGACATTAGAAATTGGCCAACTGCCGTATGAATTTGTGTGCAACTTTGTACAGTCTTGAGCTTCCCTGATAGCTCAGTTGGTAAAGAATCCACCTGCAATGCAGGAGATGGTTCAATTTCTGGGTCAGGAAGATCTGTTGGAGAAGGGATAGGCTACCCAATCCAGTATCTTGGGCTTCCCTTGTGGCTCAGTTAGTAAAGAATCCACTTGCAATGCGGGAGATCTAGGTTCTATCCCTGGGTTGGGAAGATCCCTGGAGAAGGGAACGGCTATCCACACCAGTATTCTGGCCTGGAGAACTCCATGGACTATTCCCTGAGGTCGCAAAGAGTCGGACATGACTGAGCGACTTTCGCTTGTACAGTCTTAAGCCTTGCTTAAATTTAGCCTAAGCCTTTTCACTTTGACTCACTAAGAAGGAAGCAAGCATGATAGAATTTTCAGATTGTTCAAACTGCTTTGAGTCCTGATGACTGGTCCTGCTTTAACACATGTCTGCAGTATGTTCAGATGTGTTTTCATTTAGAGACCTTAAAGGAATGAGTCCCATTTCACTTACCTATCACCTAGTTGCTCAGCTAAGCTTTGTTCTAGTAACACTTTGGCTATGCAGTATCTTAGAAGGATATTTAAGCTGGACTCTAAGGGAGACCAATTTTTGGTTGTTTGTGTTTTGTAGTATTGGGCGCTATTCATGTGCATACAACACGTTCCCATAAAACTCGCATTTTGTATTTACGGAGAAATTTCTCTTGAGAGTTAAGGTCTTGTAAAACATTCTTGTTCTACAGCATGAACGAATTATTATACTCAGGGGTATTGAAAGTGAAGTGTACTGAAGAAAAGAATTTTTTCATTAAAATGCAGTTTATATTGATAAAACAGATTACTAGCATTTGATGAAATGTGAAACTTGGAGCTCCTCATATCACTAAATCGCCAGTCAGTTTATTTTGGCAAGCAGAGCCAGAATATAACATACAGGGGCCAGGCATTTTTACCTGTTAGCATTGTCTTTGACTAAATTGTCTTTTGGTAAAATACTTTGAAAAACTATATGGTATCTGTGCCTTGATCAGCAGGCTGTGGTAACTAGGATTATTAGAAAATAAAAGCTGTTGTGTTATCAGTTTGGGCGCATTTATCAATCAGTATTTTAAACATTGACAAGTGGTAATTTAATAGGGAATGACCCTGTTGGCAGGAAGTTCTAATGACAGATGATGGAAACTCATTTATTACAAAGGGGCTCTGCTTGGACTTCTTACCTTTCTTTGTATTGTGGCTCTTGTTTTCCACGTCTGGGATGTGAGAAGCCACAAAGGAAACCACTCCCAAGGAGAGAAGAACATTAACACTTTAGGAGCACATATTTTTGAAATTGCTGCTCCAGGTGGATAAGTCCCAGTTTAAAACATAGGTGAGATTGTTAGGAATGTGTGGTATTCTTTCTATGTAGATTTTTGTACAGGAGAAAATAAGGTAGATAAAATTTTAAATAAAGTACAGGCAGAAGTGATTTAGAAATTATTAGCATCATGAGAAAAGCAAACATTTGATGAGAAGTCTTCTGTTACTAAAATAGCTCTCTCCCTATAATTAATGCATCATTTCTCCCTCTGACTGCTTAGAAATTTGTTTTCTTTGTCTTTCGCTTTCAGAATTCTGGCTATGATGTGTCTTGTGCTGAGTTGCTTCAGTCATGTCTGATTCTTTGCAACCCCATGGACTGTAGCCTGCCAGGCTCCTTGTGTCCATGGAATTTTCCAGGCAAGAGTGCTGGAGTGGATTGCCATTTCCTTCTATAGGATATCTTTCCAACGCAGGGATTGAACCCACATCTTTTATGTCTCCTGCATTGGCAGGTGGGTTCTTTACCACTAGCACCATCTGGGAAGTCCCATGATGTGTCTTAGTGTGGATTTTTAAGGGTTTGCTCAGCTTGAACCTGTAGGTTTATGTTTTTTTGTCAAATTTGGGAAATTTTTAGCGATTATTTCTTTGAATATTTTTTTTCAACCTTGCCCTCTTCTCTTCTCACAAATGTTAGAACTTTTGTCATAGTCCCATGGATTCCTAAAGCTCTGTTAATTTTTGCCCTGCTTTATTTTTCTCTCTTTTGTTCAGATTGGCTGATTTATATTGTTTCCTCTTCAAGTTCATTGAGTCTTTCCTCTGTTCCCCCTACATTCTGCAGTTGAGCTCATTCATTGAGTGTATTCTGTTTTCAGTTCTAAAATTTCTATTTATGTCTTCTTTTTTTTTTTTGTTCTTCCTTCCCTTTGTCTTCTTTTCCTAAAACTTTGTTTTACTTGTTTTAAATGCATTTATAATTGTCAGTTCGGAGAAGGCAGTGGCACCCCACTTCAGTACTCTTGCCTGGAAAACCCCATGGATGGAGGAGCCTGGTAGACTATAGTCCATGGGGTTGCTAAGAGTCAGACACGACTGAGTGACTTCACTTTCACTTTTCACTTACATGCATTGGAGAAGGAAATGGCAACCCCCTCCAGTGTTCTCGCCTGGAGAATTCCAGGGACAGAGAAGCCTGCTGGGCTACCGTCTATGGGGTCGCACAGAGTTGGACACGACCTAAGCGACTTAGCAGCAGCAGCAGCATAATTGTCAATTGGATCATCATTTTTATGCTGGCTGTTTTAAATCTCTCTCATCTCAGCTGGCATCTATTTATTATCTTTACTTATTCGATTTGAGATATCCTGGTTCTTGGTATGATGAGTAGTTTTCCGTTGAAACCTGGACATGTGGGGTCTTGTATTATTAGGTTCTGAATCTTATTTAAATCCTGTGTTTTTGCAGGCTTCTCTGACATTACTCTGGTGGGTGATGGAGATGCCACCTCATGACTATGAGGTGGGGGTGGAAGTTCAGGTTCTCTACTCAGCCTTCATCAACCAGGGTCAAGGGAGGGCTCCTTGTGGACTTACTTCCATGGTGCTATGGTGAGAGTCTTGATTCTCCATATGGCGCTTATGATACCATCCCACCAGGTTAAGAGTGATGTCCCAGTTCCCTATCTGTGCCTTCTCTAGAGGTGGAGTGTGGGGAGCAGGCTGTTAAGCAGCCAAGGTGAAAAATCTAGATTTTCAACTTGGTCTTTGCTGGCAGGTGTGAAGCTGTAATTTTTACTGTGGTATTTGTCTGGAGTAGAATGGTTATTGTCTAAAAGTTTTCACTTTGTTGTACAGCAGAAACTAACAAAACATTGTAAAGCAATTATATTCCAATAGAAAAAAAAAATTAGTTTTCTGTCTTACTAGGTTGCTCCTTTTCTGGTCATTTGGATACAGAGAGTAGGCTTTTCATGAGGCTCTTGAGGCCCATTGATGTTTCCAGACCTCTGGCTTCCCCAGTATCCAGTGTGGGCTATATCAGTCAAAAACAAGACTAAACCAAGGAACTCACCTTGGTATTATTCCTTAAGTTCTAAGTTCTCTGACCAGTCCGCCTTCTCTCTGCCTTTTAGACTCTTCCTGTTTGTTGTACATGTACTGTTCAGTATTTTCAATTGTACCTACCAGTAAGAATATAGAAAAATATGTCAGTATCATTTCCCACAAATAGATTTTTAGTTGGAGATTTTGGCAATTATGTCTCAAAATATAGCAGAGGTTCTAGATATTGGATTCATCTGTTAAATTGCTTATTATTCTGAACTAGAAAGCCTTGTCCAAGAGTCCTATGGATTTCCATTTGGTTTAAGACTATACCAGCGTAATATTAATACTTTCTGGGGATAAAGAACCAAGTTGGTTATTTCGTATTTAAACATAATTGACAAATTGTTGTTTAGTTGCTAAGTCGTGACTGACAGACTCTTTTGCAACCCCATGGACTGTAGCCCACCACACTGTTTTGTCCATGGGGCTTCCCAAGCAAGAATGCTAGAATGGGTTGCCAGTTCCTTCTCCAGCAGATGGATCTTCCTGACCAAGGGATCAAACCCGTGTCTCTTGCATTGCAGGTGGATTCTTTACCACTGAGCCACCAGGGAAGTCCATTAATTAACAAATAGTAATTTGCCTACAGTACGGGGGACCCACATTGATCCCTGGGTCAGGAAGATCCCCTGGAGAAAGGAATGGCTACCCACTCTAGTATTCTTGTATAGAGAATTCCATGGACAGAGGAGCTTGGGGGGCTATAGTCCACGGGGTTGCAAAGTGTCAAACACGACTGAGTGACTAAGGCACACACACTCAAGCATTTGATGGGTTTCCCAGGTGGTGTTAGTGGTAAAGAACCTACCCACCAATATAGGAGACATAAAGGGCGTGGGTTCAATCCCTGGGTCAGGAAGATCCCCTAGAGAGGGAATTGGCAACCCACTCCAATGCCTTTGTCTGGAGAATCCCACGGACAGAGGAGCCTGGTGGGCTACAGCTCATAGGGTCACAGAGTCAGAAGTCACACACATGCAAGCTTTTGATACGTAGATCTGTTTAAGACTGAAAGTATTTTTACAACCAGAGTAAAATATTTTCTTCTTTACTGATGAACATTTGGATAACTTGGAAAATATGCTTCATTACTGTTTGCTTATTGGTACTTACCACTCTGAAAATATTTCATTGTTTCAAAACATTCTAAGCATCTGAATTATTTCTTGTGAATTATGAGTAGAGTTCATGGGAACTAGATCTGTCCTGGATTATGATAATAGAGGTCCAGCTATGTGACATGCTGGGAAATCTCAGTGGAAAGATAGAAGACTTCGTGTGTGTGTGTGTGTGTGTGTGTGTGTGTGTGTGTGTGTGTATTTGCATATGAAAGTTGAGGATAGTAAATGCCGGCCTGCCCAGAGAATGTTCAACAGTCTGAATCACCAAGTTCCAGGGACACAGGGAGCTTACATCTACTCTGAGACCCTTTATGAGCGTCCATGTATCAGTGCTCAGAAGAAATGTGTCCAACCAAATTCACATAAGGTGTGTTAGAAGCAAAGTCAGTCCTGAAAAAGTGAGATCAGAAGAACCAGATGTGGACATTAATGCCACCACCACCCGGCCTGTGTTTGAGGGACTGATTACCCCTGCAGTCCTATGTGGAAATGAATTGACACCTGAGATTCATAGAAAAGGCCTGTTGGATGGACAGGCCCAAGAGGAACAAGCTTGGTAAAATCAGAGAGACAAAGGCGGTCAGATAGTTGTAGCCAGGGCCTCTCATGGGCATGCCCTAGATGTGGGAGTTGAAACTTCTTTCCAGCCCTCTTTCACTCCCTAGATGCTAGTCATCTGGGCTGTCTGTCGTTCCAGATCTGACAGGCTCTTAGTACCAACACTGAGATGAGTAGATCAGAGAGGCATCACATTCATGCCCAGAATCAATTTGGCACATCAGCAGAGTAGGGTGGAGGAACTGCCCTTGGCTGATGTTCTTTTGCTTTTTAGCACTTTCCCTATACTTTTAGAGCCAAAAGACGAGTAGGAAATTTAGGGAATTTTCTTAATGTAAGAAATAGTTCCCCTGGGAATCCAGGCAATTGTCCTCTTTTCTTAAGAATGTGGGTGCATTGGAAAGGCCCTGATGTGAGAAACTTAAGATCAAGTGCCAGAAGAAGACTTAAATTAGGAACGATACAGTAAGTCCTGCTGCCTTGCAGAATTGTTTTGAGTCAAAATATAGTGAAAAAAGTAAAGTGCCATGTGACATTTCATAATGTAATATTTCATTATATATGTGTGCAAATATAAATGCTTCTTGTTGTCCAATTTTTCTCTTCTGTTAGGTGGGGGAAAATAACTCTTCCTTTGTAGGAAAATTAGTGGAGAAGAACAAGTCCTTGGATACTGGACAGTCTCATCCTGTAGTTTTAATAAAACTTAATTGATCATTAGTAGTATAATTTTTAGACAGTAACAAAAGATACAATTTATTTTCCTTCAGATTATCCATTTCTAAACTCTTACTACTGATTGAGTTTCAGCCTCTCTGATGGTTTTGGTTTTATTTTTTTCCAGTAGCTATAAATATCCTTTGCTTATGGTGTTGTCCTTATAACTAAGAGGGAACTTAGTTTGCTGTAGCCTTCACTAACTTGATTGTGCTGAAGCAGTATTGGCCAGAATTTAAAACATCCTTAAACAAGTAGAATTTTCCTGCTGTGAACTTTAGCCTCTTGCTATCATTCGGATATGTTGGGTGGAACCATAATACCTAGGCACCTACAAGGCGCTTAGGAATTCTTTGCTGTGTGCATGTGGGCTTGGATTGCTGGATTCCTATTGTGCTTTGACTCAGGCTCACTTTGTGGTGCTCTCTCTTCAGCTCCAGAGGCCCCTCTGCTGCCAGAATTTATGTTTTATTATATTCCCAAGGTCTCCATCTACTAACAGATTTGTGACTTGTTACCTAATAAGCTAGTCTATGTTAACCTGTTGTGGCTACTGCTGGGCCTATCAGAAATCTGTTGGTAAGGAGTGTATACATCAGTCTCTTAGTAAGTACTCAGTAACTATTACCTGTTATCATCATTAAGATTGGCCCTGGGATTTCTTTGGAAGGAATGATGCTAAAGCTGAAACTCCAGTACTTTGGCTACCTCATGCGAAGAGCTGATTCATTGGAAGAGACCCTGATGCTGGGAGGGATTGGCGGCAGGAGGAGAAGGGGACGACCGAGGATGAGATGGGTGGATGGCATCAGTGACTCAATGGGGGTGAGTCTGAGTGAACTCCGGGAGTTGGTGATGGACAGGGAGGCCTGGCGTGCTGCAATTCATGGGGTCGCAAAGAGTTGGACACGACTGAGTGACTGCACTGGGTGAACTGATCCTCATCTTTATCGTCATCATCACGTCATTATCATCATCCAGAATATTCCCCTGTAGCCATTTTCGTTGTTCTCAAGAACCATCAGGATGGTAGGAGTTTTTCCAGATGACAGAGAAGGTTTGGTAGAATGGGCAGGGTGGAGCAGTAGTGAGAATTGGTGGGAGAGAGGAATGTATGTGTAGAAAAAATATAAGGCTCTGTTCCTCTCATGGTCCCCTCACCTCTTTAACCAGATAAACTATGCTTTTATCTGTTGTATTACATATATTTGTATTCCTGGTGGATTTTATTTTTGAAAGGATTCCATGGCTTAATTTTCTTTTTCAAAAGAAATGCTGTCAGCAATATGCTGGTTGCTGGAGAGTGTAAGATGAATATAGCTCTTTTCTTATAAATGTGCAGATGACAGTGACAAGGAAAATAAGAGAAAAATAGCTGACCACATTTCAGAATGTCTTCTTAAGCACATAATTTGTGCAGTCTGTATAATGAATGTGTTGCTTACTGGAAACCAGCATGTTGGACAGTGCACATGTCATGTCATGCACAACATCACTGTCCCTTAAAACAGGGCTGCTCGGTTAGTGAATAGGGTGGCTATTTGACTTTAGAACAGTCGCTGAGCTTAGAACAGTCGCTGAGCTTGATGAACCTGTGTTTCCAGATGTAAAATGTCAGAAATCATAGTGTTATAAGGATTAAATACAACTGGTATACCTTCAGACCTCAGTGTATACACATGTGTATATATATATTCTATGTATTTAACATACAGAAAGCATTAGATGGAATCAGCAAGGCACTTCATACACCCTGTCATGATAGCCTTACAGTTAAGATGGCTAAGTTGAACGCATATGTACTCATGAATTCCTATTAGGTTTAAAGGGAGATCCTGGGTTTTTACAGAAAATTCACAGATCTGGATTCAGACAAAGTTTATCTAAAAGTCTGATTTCTGTCATTTACTAGATTCTTGAGCAAATCACTTAAGCTCAGTAAGTTTCTATTTCCTCATCTACAAACTAGCTAGTCAACTAGGTGTTTTTTTGTTTTGTTTTGTTTTTACTGAGCAGTGAAACATGTGGGCTTTTAGTTCCCCAACCAGGGGTCGACCCTGTGCCACCTGCAGTGGAAGCATGGAGTCTTAACCACTGGATCACCAGGGACATTCTCAACTAGGATTTTGTGAGGATTAAATTCTAGGCAACATTAGGGGTCAAGTGTCAATCAGGGTATTTCATACAGGGTAGATGATCAAAAAATATTCCTTCTCTACTAGGGTAGGATACCACAGACAAAAACCCAAAGCAAGTGTCCTAGAATTTTGGATGACAGAGAACAAGGAATAATTAAAAGAATAATGAGTGATAAGGATGAAATTTCAGTATTACTTGGATTTACCAAAATAGTGCACTGAAATGTACAAAATGATATTTGAAAGTGTTAACTCTTTTGTTAAAAAAAAAAAAAAAAGATTATATATATAGCACCTCTAGAAACACTAGACAGGTCCTGAAATAACCTGGAGAGGGAAATTTTTTTTTTTTGGAAAGGCAAAATACCTATATTCACACTATGAAATCACTGAACCTTGGAGTTTTAAAGATTGTTATGTGCAAGTGTGGGTTCATTTCTGTTGTGTTGTTCCTGAGCAAAGAATTATTACATGAAAAGCATAGGCAAAGGTGTCTTCTTTCTAATAATTAGATTTATTCAACAGTTAAGTAGGATGTATATGTGTGTGTATGTGAGTGATATATTTTTTAGATTGGAATATAATTGCTTTACAGTGTTGGTTAGTTTCTCCTCTACAGCATCGTGAGTCAGCCTTATGTTATACATATAACTCCTCCCTCTTGAGCCTCCTTCTTACCCCCACCCTATTCCACCTCTCTAGGTCATCACAGAGCACCGAGCTGGGCTCCCTGAATTATTACACAGCAGCTCCCCACTAGCTATCTGTTTTATACATGGCAGTATATATACGCCCATGCTACTCTCTTAATTCATATCCCCTCTCCTTCCCTCTCTGTGCACAACTCTGTTCCCCTCGCCGGCAGCCCCTTGAGTCAGTTGAAGTGAGGTCAACAAACCTGGAATCTGTCGTACAGAGTGAAGTCAGAAAGAGAAAAGCAAATGTATGCTAATACATACATACATACATATGTGTGTGTGTGTGTGTGTATATATATATATATATATATATATATATATATAATCTAGAAAAATTATCTTGAGTGATATGTTTTAAAGAAATAAGTTCAATATTACTGATCAGACTGTAGAGATTCTTGTGTCATAAATGTCTAAAGGGCAAAGAGAGCTCGTGATATTTAGAGGGAGAGGAGATGACACATTTCATGTAAACTGACAACTCTATAAAACCTTGGGACATTGTCTTTAGCTACCCTGTTGGAAATTCTCTGTACCCTTTCATAGAAAGGGATCTAAATGAAAATGAACTCAACAATCAGTAGATAGAATATTGTAGCCAAGTCTTTCCAAGAGCTTCCCAGATAATTGGGATATTGAATGAGGTCAGTTTCTAAGTTCACTTCTGATTATTTCTTTGACCACATACCCATGTAAGTCGACATAACATGCATACAGAAATTAGTAAGATTAATAATGGGTAATATTTTCAAGGTTAAGTACAGAATATACTGGTAGCACTGAATATTATCTCTAAAATGGGCATTTTAGAGAAGGAATAATTTCAGTAACACCTTATAGAAGGAAGGAAATTTGGTTCCCAGTGGTTATTGTGGTCCAGTTGAATTCAGTTATTAGTCTAATAAAAGACAAAGTGATTTTGTGATGTGTGTGGCTTCTAAGAATCAAGAAGCAATCAGTTTTCTATGCTTCGTCTAGTGTTACTTAGACTCTTGCAGTGAACAGGGCTCTATTTAATCTTCCTCATTTGAGTGGCATACATAATCAGGGAAACTCTGGGAGTCATTTGAATAATCCGGCTAGTGTAACTGTGAATATTCTTGAGAACGATGGAAAGGTTAAATACTTTGCAACATGTGTATTCTGAGAGGAGCCCTGAGCCACTGCTCTCTAGTTTCACTGAGAGCAGAACTTGGGCCAAAAGTACTAGCTATGTTTTATAGGCTTTAATACACTCCCATTCCAAGGTGATTGCCAGTTATTATGTGATCATGAGAAGATAGACTTTAATTTCAGTGAGCATTAGCATCGTCAGCAACAAGCCTTTTTGCATGTGGTGTGCCAGGTGCTGCATAAAATATGTTAAACTAGCACACCGCCTGCTTCTCTGTGTGCTTATACTGTGAAGCGCAATGCAGGCTATTTTAGATATAAGTAAATCTGAAGGGTATGGTGATTAATAACAGCAGCCAGAGTCATGCCTTCCATTCACATACCACGTTCTGGTTTACAAAGCTCTTAGGCGAGCAGAACATTCCTCCCAGGAAGGTGATGGATCCTGTGAGGCAGAAACGTTTCTGGTACCACTTTCCCTGGAGGGAATTGAGTCTGTATTTTTATTGAAGAATCATCGTAAGATGCAGCTTAAAGGATGTGATCACAGCAAAGGGACCCAACCAGAGAGAAAATTCCAACTGGAAATAAGAAGCTAGATCATTTTGCTGAGTTTTGATGTGGAAAGGGGTTGAGGGGAGGTCAAGGTACAGGATATATGGAAGATTTAATGAAGCATATAATATGGAAAGAAGGCGAGACATATACTTAAGCCCTGAAATGAAGACTGCCAAGTTTATTCAGGTGTCCAGTGCATTCTCAGTAGTGAAAAGAAGTGAACGACATTTCCTTGCGAATACTTGCCTTTCGCTCATAGCTTGGTACCTTAGCTCTTGTGTTCCTTCAGACGAATAGGACATGACTCCCTCTTGATTGTAAGCCATCGCACACCGGTTTCCCCATTGTTTTCCTGCTCTCTTTCTGTATGGGTCTAGAGTCAAATTCTTTCCTCTTACCTCCTATTTACTACCTTTGCCTCTAAAAAATAGCACTTAGGATTATGCTTTTTCAATAGTCCTTTCTGAATAATGTCACTGACATTAGACAAGTAGGTCATTTGTTTTAAATAGTACATCATGGTAAGATACTGCCTTTAGTTTATTCCATACTTCTGTATCTTGCCCAAACAGACTTATATATAAAGAAACCTTTTAAATTACATATAAAATCATAATTTTGTGTGCATATATCCTGTATCAGTTCAGTTCAGTTCAGTCACTCAGTCGTGTCTGACTCTTTGCGACCCCATGGACTGCAGCATGCCAGGCCCCCCTGTTCATCACCAACTCCTAGAGTTTACTCAAACTCATGTCCATTGAGTCAGTGATCCCATCCAGCCATCTCATCCTCTGTCGTCCCCTTCTCCTCCTGCCTTCAATCTTTCCCAGCATCACGGTCTTTTCAAATGAGTCAGTTCTTTGCATCAGGTGGCCAAAGGATTGGCGTTTCAGCTTCAACATCAGTCCTTCCAATGAATATTCAGGACTGATTTCCTTTAGGATGGACTGGCTGGATCTCCTTGCAGTCCAAGAAGACAAGAGTCTTCTCCAGCGCCACAGTTCAGAAGCATCAATTCTTCGGTGCTCAGCTTTCTTTATAGTCCAACTCTCACATCCATACATGACCACTGGAAAAACCATAGCTTTGACTAGATAAACCTTTGTTGGCAAAGTAATGTCTCTGCTTTTTAATATGCTGTCTAGGTTGGTCATAACTTTTCTTCCAAGGAGTAAGTGTTTTTTAATTTCATGGCTGCAGTCACCATCTGCAGTGATTTTAGAGCCCCCTGAAATAAATGTCTGTCACTGTTTCCACTGTTTCCCCATCTATTTCCCATGAAATGATGGGACCAGATGCCATGATACTAGTTTTTTGAAAGTTGAGTTTTAACCCAACTTTTCCACTCTCCTGTTTTACTGTCCTGTATATACATGTCTATTTTCAGTGATTTAAGTATTTTTCAGTCATTTGACTATAAGATTCTTAAACATGGGGGTGCGTTAATGCTTCTTTACACCCTACAGGACCAGAACATTTCTCTACTGTTAATTTCTAATAAATAGTATCTGTATGGCAGCTGCAGAACCATCACTAAGCTTGGGTTAATGTTCAACTTATATCTTTTTTTCCTAAGAGAAATGAGTTATAATTGGTGCTTACTCTCTAGCTGTCTTGTTTAGCTTAAGTGCTGTTTATCTTATAGAATAAATTCATCAGCAGTAAAGTCCCTGTTGCATTTTGACTCTATTTAAAAAGAACCTTTTAGAACAGTGAGCCAAAGTATGGTTAGGTTAAACTTAGAATCAGTGTCCCTTGATGTACTTTATTCTCCTTGAGCTGTGTCAACACATCAGCAGATGAGGTTTACCACTTGGAAAGGTGACCTGAAAACATGGGGTGTGGGCTGTATTACTCTCTAACCTTTTGAAAAGCTAGCTTGTACCCTTAACTGAAAATCTTAACAGTTTGGTTATGAACCTCGCTTACAGAACACCTCAGAAGAAATTTGGAACTTAAAGGGCAGTGCAGAAACTCATTGTCAGTTCAGCGTGGAGAAGCTTACTTAACACCTCTGCAGCCAGGTCTGGCTTGTGTTAGAACTACCAGAGGCTCGCTCTCACAAGTGCTCCAGCCTCTCATCAGAAAGGCAGGAGGAAACTGAGGTGCAGACAGACAGAGTATACAGATGACAAGGCAGGCGTTCAAACAGCGCGGAGGACTTAGAGATGCTTGAGAGAAAACTAGATGAGTCTTGAAATATGAGCTTCAATGTAAACATCCCCAAAGACCAAGTGGATGAAATTGAAGGAAAAGAGGAGAAACTTGGAAGAGGCAGACAGATAAATTTGAAACAAGTGTTTCTGTGACTGGAGGGGCATGCATAAAGTGGTTTAAAAGCATTTCTGAGGAAGCCAGATACGTCAAAATCAGGGGTTCTTGACAGAGAACTTGAATAGGAATGGGGCATTTTTAACGCCAGGCTTTGGAAGAAGGAGGAAGTTTCACTCATCACCATATTGAGAATATTCCGCACCCATATTATTGCAGGGGCTGTTCATGAGTATGACATCAAGATTGTCCCTCTCTCCCCCACCACACACACACACGCACACGCACACCCAGGAAGAGAAAAGGACACACACACGCACACAGCCAGGAAGAAAAAAGGACACACACACCCAGCAAGAGAAAAGGACCAGAAGAGTTTTGAATAGATTTGTAAACAAATGTCTGAGTTGGAGCATCAGACACAGGGGACAAGAAACCACAGAGATAGTCAGTTAACCAGAGAGATAGTGATGAAGTGAAAAAGCCCACTGAGTGGGCAGACCACATAGTAGTTGAACCTGTCAACTCTGTAATAGAATGAGAGTCAAGTATTTCTATGGTTGAAGAAGACCAGAGGTCAAGTGAAGAAAGTCGTAGAAGGACAGGAGCTGATAGTTAAGGATAAATATTTTTGAAATGTTTAAGTAGCAAGTAACTGGGTACTGGAATTTGAAGTAAATGTATAATTAGATAGAAGATAACAGGGTAAAAGAGAATGAAGGAAAACTCTTTGAACGTGGAATTAAAAATCATTGTGTGAGACATGTTAAGGTATGTATGAGTTTTACAGCATATATAAGCCCTAAAATAAGAATATATGACGTATGCCCTTATCAGTTCACATTTAAAAGCATTTCAAAATTAATATCCCTAGGATAAAAATAATATAACTAGATGTTGACTGTGTTAGAAATTAATGTAGATAATGATCTGTATGGATCCATATGAATGAACCAGATTTTGAAGTCATTTCTTTCTCTCTAAAGAAACGTATTATTCTCTGCACACCACTTCATTTTGGCCAGCAATAAGTCCAACTCTGTGCTGCAGTGGAATGTTTTAAGCTGAAATGTGCATTGGAATCTGTTTGTTTGCAGCAGATGATTTGACTAAGCTTTGATGCGCAGTCACTTTTTGACATTTGTGTATTTCAGCAGTGAACAATGTAAACTCATTTTCTGAGCACTTTGATTACTTGCACACAGCAGTGCCCATGGCATGTGACAGAGAAGAGCACTCTATCCACTAATCAGATAGATATGCTTCAAGCGTATTTACACAAAATAATGAAAACAGCTGTTAGATACCTTTAAACTTGAGTGTGTTTTGTTATTAATCTACTAGCCTGTACACATGACACTATAATTCTTCGCTCACTCAAGTTGCCTTTAATGACAGAGTAATAAAACTGAGAGGGATGAAAGTAATGGAATTGTAGAATGTAATGCCTCAATTGTTCTACAGTGTCTTCCTTTTTGCCAAAATAAACCACAATTAGGTCCATATGGTGTTTTGAAGTTTTCAAGCAATGACCCTAATAAAAAGTAATGAATTTCTGACAAAAGAAAGCATGGCTCTCTTTTAAGCAGTTATCCTCACTATTGATCTAGATATGATTGCAGACTGATACGCTTATAGAAGAAGAAAGGTTCAATGTTCTTGGTACAAGTGCTTTTACTGGGAATTATTTTGTGCATAAGAAATTCAGATTTTAAAAGTAGAAATATTGCAATCCATCAGTTATGACTCTCATGTTTTAAAGATCTATTATTTAAAAGAAGAAAGTAGATATTCAAAAGCAGGGCATTTCATAGGCATATGACACTGTGGGGATCATCACATAGAAAAGGCTACGGGAGTTTGTTTGGGGGATATCATGTTCTTGTATACATTGGGCGTTTGAGGTTCTGGTTTTGTTTGTTTGGAATTTTATGGATTTCAAACTGCTTCAAAGGATGTTGACATTTTATTTCAAGTACACCTATCTCATCTTCAACCTATATATCTAACTGTAACACTGAAATTATTTGATTAGAAATCGATTTAAAAAAAAAGTATCAGAGTAGACAAAATGCTTAGAATATCCTTAGTATTAAATCTTTAAAGGCACCCTAGAATCTTGAGAACAGATTAAATTAGAAAGACATAAACTGAAGAATAGATTATAAGAGCTTTACTGGTACAGAAGTGAGGGAAAGAAAGTAAAGATATGGAAGGAAGAGGAATAAGATCTTTTTAACCAAGAATTCCTGGATTTCAATCTGATCAGCAGCATGCCAGCATTTTCCCTGTGTTTAGTGTAATTTTCTGGATCCTAGCTTCCTCATCCAAGAGATGGGTTATATTATAAGGATTAAGTTCCTGTGTATAATACATCTAACAAACTGTCTGTCAAATGGTGGATATTCAGTGAATGCATTAGTTTATTATTATCATCATAATCATTATTAAGCTTCTAAAGTAATTCATTAGAATGACATACTTACAGTGGTATGTGTGTTGAATTCAGTTATATGATTCTGTACATATTTATTGAGTCCCTACTATGTGTTAGGAATGTTATGGAACCATGGAAAATATAATACTAATAAAATTATTTTTCAGTTCAGTTCAGTCGCTCTGTCATGTCCGACTCTTTGTGACCCCATGAATCGCAGCACACCAGGCCTCCCTGTCCATTACCAACTCCCAGAGTTCACTCAAACTCATGTGCATCGAGTCAGTGATGCCATCCAACCATCTCATCCACTGTTGTCCCCTTCTTCTCCTGCACCCAATCTCTCCCAGCATCAGAGTCTTTTCCAGTGAGTCAACTCTTCGCATGAGGTGGCCAAAGGACTGGAGATTCAGCCTCAGCATCATTCCTTCCAAAGAACACCCAGGGCTGATCTCTTTTAGAATGGACTGGTTGGATCTCCTTGCAGTCCAAGGAATTTTCAAGAGTTTTCTCCAACACCACAGTTCAAAAGCATCAATTCTTTGGCGCTCAGCTTTCTTCACAGTCCAACTCTCGGATCCATACATGACTACTGGTAAAACCATAGCCTTGACTAAAGGGACCTTTGTTGGCAAAGTAATGTCTCTGCTTTTGAATATGCTATCTAGGTTGGTCATAACTTTTCATCCAAGCAGTAAGCGTCTTTTAATTTCATGGCTGCAGTCACCATCTACAGTGATTTTGGAGCCCCAAAAAATAAAGTCTGATGCTGTTTCCACTGTTTCCTCATCTATTTCCCATGAAGTGATGGGACCAGATGCCATGATATTAGTTTTTTGAAAGTTGAGTTTTAAGCCAACTTTTCCACTCTCCACTTTCACTTTCATCAAGAGGCTTTTTAGCTCCTCTTCACTTTCTGCCATAAGGGGTGTCATCTGCATATCTGAGGTTATTGATATTTCTCCCGGCAATCTTGATTCCAGCTTGTGCTTCTTCCAGCCCAGTGTTTCTCATGATGTACTCTGCATAGAAGTTAAATAAGCAGGGTGACAATATACAGCCTTGACGTACTCCTTTTCCTATTTGGAACCAGTCTATTGTTCCATGTCCAGTTCTAACTGTTGCTTCCTGACCTCAATACAGGTTTCTCAGAGGCAGGTCAGGTGGTCTGTTATTCCCATCTCTTTCAGAATTTTCCACAGTTTATTGTGATCCACACAGTCAAATTATTTTTAGGATATATTATTTTCCAGTGGGCCTATAAATGTTAGACTCTAAAGAGAGCAAATGTGGAAGTAAAAACAAATCTCTTTGTAAATAGCGAAGATGAGAATAATTTATCCTGAGTGGGACACGGAAAGCTAGAGGATTGGGAGGAAGAGGGAGCATTTGAGGTGAGGGCTCAGAGTTGAAAAGAGGAGGGTGACTTTAGGGATTAATGAAGGACATGCTGTGCTTAGTTGCTCAGTCGTCTGTGACTCTTTGTGACCCCATGGACTGTATGTAGCCCGCCACGCTTCTCTATCCATGGGACTCTCCAGGCAGAATACCTGGAGAATACTGGATTACCACGCCCTCCTCTAGGAGTAAGCACAGAAGGACATGGTGTGAGGAAGAGTAGGAGAGTCTGTGAGAAAGTCCGATCCACAAAGCCACTGGCTGACAATGGTGTGCCCTATCACATTGACTACTACGTATACAATGAGAATAAAATGTGATCTTGCCTTCAGAGACTAAGAACTGCCACCAAAATATTATGAGAATGAGGCTTACAGCCTCGGTTTGTCAGATGCACCTAGTTCACCTGTCCAAGGGGCAACATTAGTTCTAATAATTGTAAATAATTCATTGAGATTGTATTTGTTTTTCATTTGTTTAGACACATTTTTAAATCAATAAGGTGAATGAACAAACAACAAATATGTTTGTAGAACATTTTCCTATCTTAATATAAATAGTGAAAAAATAAAATTTCAGCCCACTGTTAGCCTGTATTATCCCACATTCCAAATGAGTTAACTCTGAATTTGTGATGTTTGATCATATGCTGGTTGAAAGGATTTCCTTCTTTGCAAAACCCTTCTCACTTCTTACTATTACAATTGACCCTTTAAGAGCATGGGTTTGAACTGCTCAGATCACCTATTCATAGATTTTCTTTCAATAAGTATATTGGAGAGGTTTTTGGAGCTTTTTGACAATTTGAAAGAGCTCATAGATGAACTGTGTACCATAGAAATATCAGAGAAATTTAGGTATATGCATAAAAATATGTAGATATACATGTAACAACAAAATTATTAATTTACTGTTCATGTTATTAGTAAGTTTTCTGGCAAGCGACAAGCTGGTTAAGTTCTGGGGGAGTCAAAGTTACACTCAGGTTTTTGACTGCACAAGGGGCTGGCTCAAAGGTCAACTATATTTTAATCTGTGTAATAAAATCCAGAATTTTATCCTTATTAACATGTCATGGACAATTCATTGTATAATTGATCAAAAGTTTCCATTGTATAGTTGCAATGTTCTTATCTCATTGAGGTTGAATTATAACATAGATCATCACTGCTCTTACTAACATTTAGGATTTTTTGAGAGATTATGGCTGATTAGATGTGAAACATACTTTAAACTGGGAAAACTACTTTAAAATTGGTTTGAAGATTGATCATACTCTTTCAAATAATTACATTTTATTCCAAAGTAATATCCTTCTTAAAAAAAGTGTGTATATTCACCATTCTAAAGATTTGTAGAATATAGATTAGATACCAAGCACTGTGCTATTGCTGCTGCTGCTGCTAAGTTGCTTCAGTCATGTCCAACTCTGTGCGACCCCGTAGATGGCAGCTCTCCAGGCTCCTGCATCCCTGGGATTCTCCAGGCAAGAACACTGGAGTGTGTTGCCATTTCCTTCTCCGGTGCATGAAAGTGAAAAGTGAAAGTGAAGTTGCTCAGTCATGTCTGACTCTTAGCCACCCCATGGACTGCAGCCTATGAGGCTCCTCCGTCCATGGGATTTTCCAGGCAAGTGTATTGGAGTGGGTGGCCATTGCCTTCTCTGCAAGCACTGTGTGGGGCACTGGAAATACAGTGATGCTACTGGTGTGACATGACTGACTGTTCAGTGTATATACATAGCACTTATCTGCATAATGTTTTTCCCCATAAAGTCTATTGACTTTCTTTGTCAGTAATAGGAAATCTCAGGCCTTTTGCAACCCTTCTATATACTACTTTAGGTCCATATACCTTTCATTTTAATATCAGTATTATTGGCAGATCTTTGCTCTTTGAAGAGTACATTTGATTTGGGGAATTAGTCAAATAGTATTAGTATTTCACTCCAATAGTCAAACACTATTTGGGACCCTGTTTCATGGAGTGTTTGGAGCCCAATACAATGGATCAAAGCTTTGAATCCTGAAAGACAAGGGACTGTTAGTTTATAAGACAGTTGTTCACTTGGTTTTATTTTGTTTATTTCTTTATTTGATAGTGCTTAACTTAATCAGGGGGCTTCCTTCGTGGCTCAGATGGTATTACCTGCAGTGCAGGAGACCAGAGTTCAATCCCTGGGTTGGGAAGATCCCATGGAGGAGGGCATGGCTACCCACTGCAGCATTGCCTGGGAAACCCCATGGACAGAGGAGCCTGTCAGGCTACAGTTCATGGGGTTGCAAAGAGTCAGATGTGACTGTGTGATTAACGCAAATGTGCACATGAGCATGTGTGCATTCACACACGTGCTCATTATCAGATTGAAGAAGCTCCTTTTTATTCCTAGTCTGCTAAAAGCTGGGTTTTCCAGGTGGCCCAGCAATAATCTGCCTGTTAATGCAGGAGATGCTGGAGATGCAGTTTCTATCCCTGAGTTGGGAAGATACCCTGGAGGAGGAAATGGCAACACACTCCAGTGTTATTGCCTGAAAATTCCAATGGACAGAGGACCCAGCTTGCCACAGTCCATGGGGTTGCAAAGAGTTGGACATGACTGAGCAACTGAGCATGAGTCCAAGCATGCTGAAAGTTTCATCAAGAATAGATACTGGATTTATCAAACCCTTTTTCTTCATCCATTTAGAAAATCTTACATTATTTCTTTGCTTAGTCTATTAATATAAAGCTTACATTGATTGTTTTTGAGTATTAACTAGTCTCAATCCTGAGATAAATCATACTTGGTTATAATGTATTATCCTTTTTGTACATTGCTAGATTCTATTTCCTAAAATCTTAAGAACTTGTTTTTTTTTTTTCTTGTACTGGCTTTCTTTCTTTCTTTCTTTATTTCTTTGGCTTTGGTAATAGAGTAGCAGACTCCACAGAATGAGGTGGGAAGAAGTCATCCTTCTGTTTTTTAGAAAAATTTATGTAGAGTTGGTATCATTTCTTCCTTAAATGTTTGGTAGACTCGTTGGTTAAGCCATTTGGGGCTAGGATTTTCTTGGAGTGTTTTTAACTACACACTCAACTTGTTCAATAAATATTAGTTTTTAAAGTAACATAATATCTATTAAATACTGAAATACATGTTGAGTAAGTTGTGATAGTTTCTCTTAAATGATTTGTCCATTTTATTTAGGTTGTTAAATATATAAATATAAGATTGTTATAGTATTTTTTTTTTTTTGTCTTTGTAATTTGTGTAGAATCTCAGGTAATACTGCCTCTTTCGTTCTTGATAGTGGTAATTTGGCTTTTCTTTCTTTATTTTTTTTAAAACTATTTAATATGGCTAAAGTTTTATCAAATTTATTGAACTTACTGAAGAGTCAGCTTTAGTTTATGCTGCTTTTGTCACCTAAAGACCTAAATGGTAAGGTTTCATTTGTGTATGGATTTGTTTTTGTTTTTTTGGCTGCCCACCGAGGCTTGAGGGATCTTGTTAATAATTTCCCAACCAGGGATTGAACCCAACCCAGGACAGTGAAAGCACTGTCTTAACCATTGGACTGCCAGGGAATTCCCAAATGTGTAGGTTTTATTAGAACATACAGAGATGAAAATGGTGTGATGCTGCCTGGAAAGCAAAGATATGGAAGTTCTGGGAATGTACTCTGTGGACAGAGAATGTCTGGGAAGGTAAAAGGATTCCAGAAGGAAAAAAGGAACAAAGTAGGAGGCACCAAAATCATTCTTTCTACTCTGTCATTTGAATGACTGTTACTGTAGTATTTGAATCCAGTCTTATCTTGATATGTTTGATAATCTGAGCATCCAATATGGATGTGTTTCAAAACCCATTTTAACCAGGTACCTCTTTTACTGAAGATGAGCACTATTGTAGTTTGGTAGCTTTGAGTTTTCCTTGAAAGTCAGCATGGAATGTAGAGTAGGGCCTTAGAAATCAGAGATTTCTTAATTCCAATATAGTGTCTATAACTTCCAGGCTATATAACCTCAGGCAACTTTCTCAGTTTCACAGAATTAAGATCCCTGACTGTAAAATGGGAAACATAATGTTTATCATACCGTGTTGTTGGGGTTTTAATGAAATAACAAATTATTGGTGCATAGTAGACTCTCCATCAGTTCTACCTCCACCTTCATCACCACCCTCTCTCCCATTCCTACTCTCTGGCTGTCCCTCTTCTCAGAATATTAAGAGCAAAATGTTAACCAGTGAGAGGAAAGCAGAGAGAAACCCATCTCTGCTATAGTTCTTTTTAGCAACATGGAAACCAATAAAATGGCATATCTCTTGAGGCAATTTTTAGTAACACTATACAGGGATTTGGGCTCAACCTTCATAAGTGTGTGTAGTGCTCACAGTCCATAAATAATGCAAGTGGAGCCACAAATTATGTGGGAAATTAGGTTCTGATGTCAGTGAGTTTGAGTTGGAAATCTCATTTTTCTTAAAGTACCTTTGAAAAATCCTATAGAAAAACACTAACAGTGGAGATTGCTTTAAGGCTATATATTCAGTAAATCTCACGAAGCTAGTTGGTTTTTGTTTTTCCATTGTGGATATATTTTTTGTTTTCTTTAACCACCTGAAGATATAGCTGGCTTGAGTTTAGAGTTGGTGTCATAGAAAATAAATGAGTATATCTTTACTTCTAGGCTTTTACTCAAAACCTCAGTGCATAAAAGGCACCTGGGAACTGAGGCTTCTTGGACCAAAGGCTGATTCAAGTTCTCTAGCTCTTGGTTTTACAAAGAGGAATGTCGATTGGAATGGCTGTTGGAACTGTTGTTGCTGCCTAGATTCTTGCATTACATGTATAGTTGAATTCTGTAACTTAATTAAGGGTACTAGCTACTCCACTTTTAGATTCTCTGAAGAGAAATGGTACTTGTTTATGCGCTTACCTTCTAAAGTAAGCCTTGAAGATCAAAGTAAAAGTTCATATCTCTCACCCTGCCATTTAGCACTCCTGTTGACATCACTCATGGGTGAAAGCACAGTTTTCCAAAGAGCCTGGCTGGGAGTTGAAACTGTTAAGCTACTTGGCAAGGCACCCAGGACCAGGACCGATAGGTCTGATTATCATGCTTAGGTAACAAAACCAAATTTTAGTGCATATTCTAGACCAGGTTTTAGCCAACTTTGACCAGGACTCAGTCACAGGGTTTGTAAATAACATTTTATTAGAACAAGTTACATATTATCTATGAATGGTCTCTGGCTACCTGGTGGCTCAGATGCTAAAGAATCTTCCTGCAATGTGGGAGACCTGGGTTTGGTCCCTGGCTCTGGAAGATCCCCTGGAGAAGAGAGTGGCAACCCACTCCAGTATTCTTGCCTGGAGAATTCCATGGACAAAGGAGACTGGCAGGCTGTAGTCCATGGGTCTCAAAGAGTTGGACTTGACTGAGCAACTGACACTTTCACTTTCATGAATACTTTCACTCAACAACAGCAATGCTGAATAGTTACAGTGGACATCCTGAAAGCCTAAAATATTTATAATCTCATTCTTTATAGAAAAATTTTGCTGACCCCCTGTTCTAGACCTTTGTAAGTTAGAGTAGAAGCTCACAGTATAGCCACAATAAATGACACAAAGATCAAAATGACAAGGAGTATAATTGAATCACTTTGCTCTATTGCAGAAATTAACACTTTAAAAATAAATATACTTCACTCAAATTTTTAAAAATAAAAAATATGGGTATGGTAAAAGTATAGATTTCTAGACATTACCAGAAACGGACAGAGTCAGACCCTGAGGGTAGAATCTGAGAATATGCATGTTTAACAGATTTTCCAGCTGATTTTTGACACACACTAAAATTTTGCTACCCCTGGTTTAGTGAAGAGGAAAATTAACATGCAAGTTATGTTATTTATAAATGGTATGCCTTCCACAAATAATTTAGTGTCACCTCTTGTCTAGAAAATAGGGTACTGAGAGAAGAAACTGTATGTTTGCACTTCTTATTTTGTACTTTAAATTTTTTTGAAAGACATGCCATAAGGGAAGTTACCATATAGTTGGGGGAGACATTAAATATTTGAAGAACAATTTCAAAAATGAAATCTAAGGGACAGATTGTAAATTCTGAGGAGAGGATGACTTTTGTGAACAAGCATGCGTGGTCCTGGTTTACTACTGAGACTTGAACTGCATTTGATGAGTTTCAATGTATAGAGGGATAAAAGAAAGAAAATTGAAAATTATAGAACATTCAAGCTGGCAAGGGTAAATATTACTCTGTGAAACTTTTATTTCATTCACATGTATATACATATATGCATACCAGTTACCATAATGTAGAGTGTGTCTTACACTCTCAGCTGCTATCGAAACAAGTTTTAAACTTCATCCTTCAAGTTCATGTTTAGGGATTATCTGAGGTTGGGTAAGAGGCAGAGTAGCTGTCACCAGATGTAATACATCATCTTTCTTTACATGTAATAAAACACAAACTTTTACTTCTTTTTTAATAAAATAATGCATAAATACACAGACATACCATATGCATATTTTCCAAATCCACTGCCCTCCCCTGCGAGGACAATGAAAGAAACTGTAGAATTTTAGACTTGAAAGGACTTCAGACACTATTGCTTTTACCTGTCAATTTTACAGGAAAGGAAAATGAGACTGAAAAGTAACTAATTTGCATAAGGTTCCATACAAAGCAAGAAGAAAGACCACCTAAGAGAGCTCAGGATGCTACACTAGAGATCCCAACCCGTTACTCATGAGCTGAGCCTTTCTGGAGTCTCACAAAAGTCAAAAGATCAAGGAACACTGGTCCTTATGAGTCATAGCACAAGTTGGCCAGAGATGAGTGGCATTTGCCTCCTTGGCTGGATTAATATCTTTCTTATTCACCCAAGTTCCCACCACTCTATTTTGGCCCTGGCATTATTCTTTTACTTACAATTGAGAAATTCTCTTAGAAGACAAAAATATTTCTCTAGACGTGTATTATTTTCAGAAGCAAAAAGTAAACAAAAGCTGGGCTAAGAAGACCACATGTTTAAAGAGATTATAATATTTCTGTATGGACATAAAGAATATATGTAGGATTTCTGCTTTGACTCTTTGAAAGACCACATAAAGCCTGTATCTTACACCTGCCTCATTTTGCCTTTGCCACCTGACTCCCAGGGGAAAAAAAGGCTGTATGATGTGAGGTTCTTTGACTTGTTAAAAGTACATAGCTCACCAGTGGCAGGCCTGGAAGGAGAACTTCCATGTTTGATGCCTATCTAGGCTAGGTGCAGTGTTTTCAATGTTGAAAATAGCTTTTATGGTGGTGGTTACTGTTTTGATGATGGTGTTGGTAGCTTTTTAGAATCAGTTATGACCACTGCTTGTTGTCTCATTTAATCCTCACAATAATACTCTGGTGATACTTCCTTAATTTTATAGTTGAGAGAATTAAGACCCAGTTCTGGTTATCTATTGCTGCATAACAAACTATCCCCAAACTTAATGTCTTTAAATAAATATTATACTAGACCTCAGAGATTCTGTGAGTCAGCAGTCTGTCAGGGACTTGTCTGAATGAGCCTTTTGAAGCTTCTGACATTGATTGTAGTGACTCTGTGATCCTCAGCTGGTAGACGAGCCAGTCTGTACAGTCCAGGAGATGCCCTCACATGGCCCATCCCTCAGCCAGAATGACGGAGCCTGGACTCAGCTGAGTCTGTTGTCGAAAAGGCCTCTCTGACATGGTTGTCTCAAGATCGTTGTACTTTTTCATAGCAGTTCAAGACAACCAGTGAAAAGTATTCTGAGAGAAGCAGTTGGAACATGTGTGACTTTTGCTGACTGAGGACTTCCAACTCATGTTTCTAAACCACATTCTTATTTGAGTCTTTGGGGACAGGTGTTGCCATTCTTGTCACTTAGTTTGTAAACCCAAGGTTTAGGTAGTATTTTGCACTTCTTTCTATCTAGTGTAACCACTGGCCTGTTTAAAGAGGGTGAGTGAGAATTCCTACCTTCTTTGACAGTCAATACTTATAGACATTGTAAAAACCAAAGGCAAACGTGTGCGTGCTAAGTTGCTTTGTGTCCGACTCTTTGCGACCCTTTAAAGATCTTCCCTGTAGCTCAGCTGGTAAAGAATCTGCCTGCAATGCAGGAGACCTGGGTTCGATCCCTGGGTCAGGAATATCGTCTGGAGAAGGGAATAGCAATCCACTCCAGTATTCTTGCCTGGAGAACCCCATGGATAGAGGAGCCTGACAGGCTACAGTTCATGGAGTCGCAAAAAGTTGGACACAACTGAGCAATTAACTCACCTTTGCAACCATATGGGCTAAAGCCCGGCAGGCTCCTCTGTCCATGGGATCTCCAGTCAAGAATACCAGAGTGGGTTTCCATGCCCTCCTCCAGGGGGTCTTCCCCACCCCAGGACTGAACTTGCATCTCCTGCATTGCAGGCAGATATTTTACTGCTGCGCCATGGGGAAACCCAAAGCAAACATAGTCTTCTCCAGTCTAAGGAGTATGAGACTGGTGTGTGTGTGTGTGTGTGTGTGTGTGTGTGTGTGTGTATAATTCCTTTTAAATAATGATAACCCCTCAGGAATATGGAGCATCCATCATATAAGATTCAGATGAAAATGTTTTGCAGCTAAAGGCTGGGTGGTGAAATCTACAAAGCCTGTAACTAGAAGACAGAAAACTTGGCCTGGATTCCCAGCTCTGCCACTTCCTTCCTCTGTGGTGTCTTCAGCAAGTCAATTGATCTGAGCCTTAGTGTCTTCATCAGTGTTATGAGATGGTTGTACAAAGTCACTTCTGGGCCTGTGGTATATCATCAGTAGGCCTATAATCATATCTAGACCTACAGTCATCATACTTTTTAACTGTACGGGTATAGACAGCCTTTCTTGTACTTCTGTTTTCTACCGCCTTGTAACCAAGAACATTGCGGAGCAGAAGAGGGATGCAAGCCCAGTTATAGACCTTCCCACCTCTATTTGGCAGAGCAGCACACCCCATCCAGGTACTTTATTTCTTAATAAAATTATTTAGGGCAAATATTTACTGATTTATCCAATTATAGTATTTGTTTTGCTTTTGATTTGCCATCTTTCTTTACATAACATCATGCTTTTGATAGTCCAGTGTTGAACTTGGGCCAGATTACCTGATGTTTGTGTGCATATAGCATTCTAAAAAAGCACCCAAATTTTAAGTGCTCAACACTAAGCTCCCTTGTATGTTTGCTCTTTTTTTCTCCTTTTGGTAAGTTTCTTTCCCTAAAGAAATATAATAGCAGCAGAAGACATTTTGTTATGTTTTGGAGATCTGCCTTTGAATAACCCATAAAGTACATTAAAAATTACCCATAAATGATAGTGACAGGCTTTCTGTACACCCAGATCTCCAGTCAGGGATAATATTGCTATGGTGGCCCAGGCTTCTTCCAGATAGATTGTTTGGTGAGGACGTGGTCTATGAGACAAGCCCAGACTCTCATTTGGAGCTTCCTTTTTTCTGTTCCTGGCTGTGCTCTCTCCTGCTCTCTGCAGCTCACCTCTCTTCCCGTTGCCTGTCCTGCTCATGCAGCTTCCCTTTCTCTTTATTCTCCTCCTTCTTGCCTTTTCCTTCCTGTCTTATTAGGTGGGGAGAGAGGGAGAGCCTGAGTACTTCCTTATTGCAAGAGTGCTCCATATCTATTCTCTTTGCCCCTTGAAAGTTTTCTGCAGTGCTACTACTTATCTGACTTCCCTGGTGGTGGTGGTGCTTAATTGCTGAGTCATGTCCGACTCTTTGCAATCTCATGGACTGCGGCCTGGCAGGCTCCCCGTCCATGGGATTTCCCAGGCAAGAATACTGAAGTGGGTTATCATTTATTTCTCCAGGGGATCTTCCCAAACCAGGGATCTAGCCCAAGTGTCCTGAATTGGCAGGTGGATTCTCTACTAGTTAGAATATCCCAACCANCACACACACACACATATATATATATTAGTCTTTTTTTCCCTTCAAATGTGTAGGTTTCTTTCATTCAGTTAGCTAAATTTTGATCTGTAGGAGACATTGATGGTTCTGTTCTGAAACCTTGCAGAGACATAATCACAGTGCCTATTGATTATACATATGGCTTGATTAACATCATTATAGTATTGCTTTAAAAATGGATCTGATATTATGTATCACTCAGGCTAGAGTTAATAAATAGCTATGGTGTACAACTTGTCTGAAGGATTATCTGAAGGATTTCTTTCCAGGTTCTTAGAAGGCATAATTAATAATCTTGTTTTAGAAGTATACCTTCTAAAAGATACTTTAAATTTGTGTTTGAATGTATTCATGGAGCCACCAGTTTCTTAATATCATTCTTCCCAGAAGTGTATATTTAATTATATGCTCTAAAAATATAGAAACTTTTTTTTTTCAATAGAAGGGATGGTTTAGTAATTAGAGATGGTTGTTAAAGAGGCAAATTATTTTGAAAATACACATTTTTTGAGAGGAGAACTGGGAATGTCAACTAGACAGAGGGGTTACATTGACAACAGTGTAATACCAGTACAGCAGCAGTTAGGTAAATTGGTATATAAACAAGCATCTGTTGCAGAAATGTAAGAATGACATCATAAAGAAGGTATGGAAAATTTTTAATTGAAAAAGAATGATGCACAATTGCAGCCTGACTTTAAGTCTAAATTGATTTTGCCAACAGAGTTAAAGTGGGCTTCTTTTAAAACATTCCAATAATGTAAAGTATTTAAAATGTAATGTCCTGTTAATGTACCTAAAAATTAGACTCCAGGTCATCCAATAAGAGTACCGCTTACAGTAATGCAGCCTATGTAATATGCAATTATCTTGACAATAGTTTTATTTTTCAACAATTTTGTCATAAAACAGCAGTAAGATACAATGAATTTGATTCATTTTTTGTGTGTGAATCATTTAATAGGCCATTACATCTACTATATTAGACTCCATTCTCCTTTCAGAGCTTTTCATTATAAGGCTGTCTTTAATGGAAAGAAGTTTAACCTTCCCTCCCAGATAGATTGAACCCCATAACAGTGTAAACATTCTCATTATAAAATAAAATCCCCTTCCCCAAGGGCAGTGCTATAATTATGTTGCAGATCATCCTATGAATGTTTCTCTTCAGAAACGCTGTCTCATTCTTGCTCTCAAGTTTTTATCATTTTCTACCAATCAATAATATTTTAAATTATAGTTTAATAAAATGCACATGATCTAGTTTGAGAAAAAAATTTTTGAAGTTATTTTAATCAACTTTGAGAAGAAGTCATCAGTAAAATTGCTGTTGATTTATAAATAGGATAATTAGAGGCTTTCCTCCTAAGTACTGTTCACTGGCATTGTGGCTGTTTTTATTGCCTAGTCAAACCTCTTCATTCACTTTTAAAATTGCCTTTTGAATGAACTGCACTATAAGCTTGCCAAATAGTGTCACCATTAATACTTTACCTCCTCTGTTTCACTGTCCAGTCTGCAAATACACAATAAATTGTTTGATAAAGGGGGTCAATGAGGTTGTACTAGTTTTTAAGTGAAATATAACCAAAGAGTTCAGATTATGTCACACACTTACTGTTATTATAGAGCTGTGTTTAAAAGATAGCAGAACAGTACTTTGTTATTTTGTACTGTTACATCAAGAGTGATCCTATGCATATCAGGATACTGTGGTTCTTCAACAAATTGCCCATCTTTATGTCAAGAGAAAAGGAAAAGCGCCACGTTCAGATTGGTAGACTTTACGCCTTGTGAGTGGTTTACTGAAAGTGACACACCTCCCATGTTCCTAGTTAAGAAAGAGACAGTCTGATTTCTATGTGAATGTGCTAGAACAAAGATTTCAGATGATTATTTCAAGATAATGATTTGATGAAAGTGCCAAAGGGAACGTTCTGAAAGACCTGAGGACCATATGTTGTTAGTATGAAAACGCCTTGCTGATCCAGGTTATCTGTTACATAGGTAGCGATTCTGTTTCCACAAATGTGTGAACTCCCTGGTATAGTGTGTTTAATGTAGAAGATACTTTTTCCACTCTTTGACTCGTAGATGCATATTTACAGTTGCCTTCCCAAGTTACTTTCATGAGGAGGAAGTCAGGATGTTCTTAAATGTGTATCTTGCTGCTTCCGCAGAATTGGTGAGGGTTTTTGAGAAATGTAAGAGGCAAAAGTAAAAAACTTTGTGCTTGTTAAAAGCAAGTCTGTTTGTGTGTGTCTCTCCCTTTGTAACAGAAGGAATGTTTCTTATGTTTCTGTCTTCAGACAGTTGGCACACATTTCATCTCAGCAGCTGCTTTCTCTTAAAGTGCAGTAGAGTGTAGGACTGTAGTGACACCAGCATTAATACTTCACATTCTGCTATCATATGCTGTCACTGGGAAATATGGATCTAGGTTACATGTGTTTGCAGACTTTGTACTGCTGAATTATGAAAGCTGACTCTGTTGGAGAATTGTGTTGTATTCAGAGACTGTGAACTGAACAATAAATGAATGCAGGAGGCTGTTTAGAGTGCTATACCATGCTCTCCTTTTGGGGCCTAGCTGAGCCAGAGCTTTAAAATTGAGAACTGCCAAATTGCCCTGGAAAAGACCTTAAAATGAACATCTAAATAATTTTGTCAAAAAGCATTTGTATGCATTGTCTTTCACTTAAAAATTTTTTTTATTGTTTTTTTTTTTTGTCTTACAGTTGTACAAATTGGTACACTTTAGGTACATAAAACAGTAAAGCATGTTACAAATGATCCAGGAAAAGTGTTTTCTTATTCAGATAAAATTTTACAAAGGAAATTAACTGTTAACCTCACTTGCTGTGGCTGTGAAAATTTTAATGTCTTATATTTTATTTCTTTTATAATAATCTAGAATATAACAATCAGGACACACCTAGTAAGATAGCAGTTATTCTTTTTGTCTGTGCATCTGAACTATGTCTGTACACACACACACACATAAACACATATGCACACACACACGTGTGTGTAAATATACACATGCATACATGTAAAATTTTAAACTATTAATAAAATTTATGAAAAACAAATGACTGTTGATTTATAAACAGAATGTTTAGAGGCTAGTAAAAAGAATATAATGCTATCCTAATAAAATATGAATGAACACAAGTGAGGAATTTTTTTAGTTGAAAACAAATTTATGATGAGTGTTGGGAGGTACAGCCCAATCAGGGGAGTCAAAGCTGTGAGGCTACATTTTGTTCTATTGTGTCTAAGAGGTAGGTGTTCAGTTTTTAATGGCCTTGATACTTTGACATCTTTAAAATTTCACCACAGATTAAATTTGTTTGGCTAATTTGTAAATTTATTTGTAGAATATCTAACTTTTGGGCTTGATTTGCTATTTTAGGGACTGGGGCATAGATATTGGTTTTTGACCTATAGCATTTTGCATTGAAAACTGCCTTAAGAATCATCGTTCATTTCCATGCTGCATTGGAAAACACTAGTTAGGTCACATAAAGATTGCAGTTTTGTAAAAGTTTAGGATTATTCATGTTTGAATCAGTTATTTATGTTGCCTCATTTTGCTATTTGAGAGAAACAAGCTGTCATCATAGCCTGCTATTAAATGATGGTTATGACAGTGATATTCACTCATGTAAAGAAGCTAAGGAAGAATTAGGATTTGTTTGGAACTTTGTAAATCCTGTTTTTCTCTGTTTTCAAGACTCAGTATCAAAAGATAGGTATCCTGTGTCCCCAGATCATATAAAAATTTTGCATTCTTCCTTAGTATTTTGCCTATTAAGTAAGCAAACTGGTTGTAGTTAGACAAAGAGGTATTGACATTTCAAACTATGCACCCCCCCCCCAAAAAAAAAATCACGTTAGTAGCCTGGAATGATCCTTTTCGTCTTGTGGCTGTCTTTTTATGGTTCTTATGTCCTAAGTGTGGCCAGATATGCAGCATCTTCTTGTCCCTTTTCCTTGTAAAAGTTGACTTTTCAGTGGCCCATTTAAAAATGCCTTGAGTGTGAGCCTCTGCACCTCAGACAAGTCTATTTCCTCATCTCTGGAAGGTGAAACCCAGGGGCTCGTCTTCCCATGCAGCAATTTGTGTGGTACCCCGATGTGGTACACGTACAGTTTTCCTTTGAACAAAGTAGCTATTTGACAGAACAGTTCCTGTCATTTGTGCAGAAGACGTGCTGTGTAGTGTGTTCAGGATCATGCTGACTGTCCACCGGAGCTTTGTTCTGTAACCTGCCTTGAACTGGTGCTTCCTATGGAAACTCTGTGTTTGTCAAAACGAGGGACTCTTGCTGGAAACAGTACTGTCTGGGATTGGGTTCTAAAATGCCACTGTTAGCTGATTGCAAAAACATAAAACACATCAACAGTTTTGGCAGTAGAATTAAACGTGAACAAATCAAATGAAAGGTAGAAGCAGCACTTTTCTCTTCTAGTCACAGTTCTATGCAATTGGGAGCATTAAGTGCAGTTTTCCTGGTGGCTCAGAGGTTAAAGCATCTGCCTGGAATGCAGGAGACTCAGGTTCGATCCCTGGGTTGGGAAGATCCCCTGGAGAAGGAGGNACAAATCAAATGAAAGGTAGAAGCAGCACTTTTCTCTTCTAGTCACAGTTCTATGCAATTGGGAGCATTAAGTGCAGTTTTCCTGGTGGCTCAGAGGTTAAAGCATCTGCCTGGAATGCAGGAGACTCAGGTTCGATCCCTGGGTTGGGAAGATCCCCTGGAGAAGGAGGTGGCAACCCACTCCAGTACTCTTGCCTGGAGAATCCTATGGAGGGAGGAGCCTGGTAGGCTACAGTCCATGGGGACTCAAAGACTCTGACACGACTGAGCGACTTCACTTTCACCACGACTTCTCTGTGAGGGCTGGTGTGACCTCGGTTTCCTTATTGAAAAGGGAATCATTAAATAAAACTTCTGAAAGTGACTTCCAAACTCAAAACACATACAAGGAGCCAGTATTTGAATTCTTCACAAGTAATACTAAATTTTAGTTCTCCTCATGCTTGATTCGGAGAAGGCAATGGCACCCCACTCCAGTACTCTTGCCTGGAAAATCCCATGGACGGGGGAACCTGGTGGGCTGCCCTCTATGGGGTCGCACAGAATCGGACACGACTGGTGTGACTTAGCAGCAGCAGCCTGCTTGATTAAGGTAGAGTGGGCTGGAACTGGAAGACATAGCTTTTAATATAATCATGTAGAGCCACACTTTCAACATGTTAATGTATGGTCTGATATTTAGGTCAGCTGAGTAACAAACAGCCTTTTAAAATTCCCTTTTTCCTACTTCTTCTGGATTTCTCCCAATGGGTATATATGTTCAGTCTTCCAGTATATTCAGCAACTTTGGCTGGTGACATAGCTTTATCTAATATTATTTTTCAAAAGTTTCCTATAGAATTCTTTCTGCTGGAAGAGTTAAGGCACAATCAATAAGGAAGCTCTAAATTGTAATTATCAATTATATTCAATATGGTAATTTTGGTGTCTTTTCCCTATTGCTTATCTCCTCAAAAGTTAATTGTACTTTTCAACCTCAAATATTGGCAAAACTTGAGCTTTTTATTCTTTGCTATGTAACATATGTCAAAAATATCTGGACTTCAAGGAGGAAACTAAGGCAGAAGTGATTGGATAATTTGGTTGTGTCAGAGACAGTTAAACTTTGCCTTTATTGAGATAACGATCATGGTTTATGATAGCTGGTTCTGTGCCCATGTATAGCCTCTGACACATTTTTGGAGAGCATTACTTATACTCTGGATATAATTTAAAGTGCTTGCTATAGTGAAAAGAACTCCAGGCTAGTTGTTGGAGTTGCAGCACTGTTACTAACTAGCTGTGTGTGTGGTCAGGCCTGTCATTTAACCTTTCATGACCTTAGTGTCTGTGTCTGTAAAATGAAATTGTTGAACTGGATTAGATCTCAAGTCCCTCTAAGTTTTAGAAGTCTGTCATTTTATGTTTCTGATGAAGTTTGGTCCTTTCATAGCTATGTAAGGTTTTTAGAATGCATGAATTTCAAAAGTTATTATTTATTTTTAATCATTATCATCCCAAACAGAAAAGCTAAAATATTTTTCAGTTTTGGGAAAATGACTTTTAAAATGAGATTGGAAAGTGCTCTGTGTTCTTCAGTTTGCAAAGCTAAAACAAATAGAGGTTGGAATATAGATTTTATGAAATCAGTCTCAGGTTAGTAAGCTTTTTAGCTTTTGCTTTTTCCTTAATCATCAAGTAAATTACATATTTCAGTATGTTATTTATATAATGTTACTTTTATAATTAGCTATTTACTTTGTCTCTAGATAAAACTTAAAGTAGAGGGTGCCTCTTTCCCAGTTCTGCTCCTAAACTCTGACAGTCAAGTATGTCAGTATTTAAACATATTCAGTTTTTTTTTTTGTTGTTGTTGTTTCTTATATTTGCATTTAAAGAAAAGACTCTTATATTCCCTCTGGACTCATAGTTATTTCGTGATCATGTGGTTTTCCAATAAGTCAAAGAGGATCAGCTTCTCTTTCTCTTTGGTATGGTCAAAGGGGAGTCGAATTAGGTGGCCAGGGGCTGTCTACCATTTCCACCTCTGCCATTAACTACTCATATAACCAAGCAAAGTACTGAACCCATACAGAGCTTCAGTATTCTTATTTGTAGCATGGGGATGATATACTTTCTTTTCACATAGGGCATAGCACCTTGTGGTTTCCAAGTATTTAATAAATGGATACTTGACTCAATAAAACTAAGCTTGGAATTGTGTCCTAAATTCTGTCCATTTTTTATCTGTTTCTGTAGGACTGCATCACCAAGGTTGGGGGTCGGGGGATGTTATTTAAGATAAAATAATTGTTTCGCAGTCCTCTCTGTGTGTTAGCTTTAATTTCCCCATTCACCAGAGGTAGTAATGGCTGTTGAATCTTTATTTGGTCAAGCAGACCTCAAAAGCTGAGTTTATGTCACTGGAGTGGAAGTGAAGGGCCAACCTGGTTGCTTTTTCCTGCCGATTTCTTTCTCCCACCCTTCTATAACCCAGAGCTTCTTGGGCTCTTGTAAACAGAGTTTAAAAGCCATTGTTCATCTAGTTGAGCACCAAAGCCACTTGTGGAAAAGGACTTGCTATTTAGAATGGCTCCTTTGAAATGGGGCTGGAATAAACCTCCAGTGCATTATCTTTGTATTATATGTGTGTATATATATATATTAATATAATGTTTCTATATTATATATAAAAAATAAAGAAAGGTTATTTGCCAGATTTATATTAATCAACATTTTAGTTTTAACTGCCAGCAAATTTCATTTACAGCAATAATCCTTTTCTTCATTCTTAAAGGTCATAGTCCAAATCTTACTTTTTTTTTGGTCATATGGTTTGATTCACAATAGATAGCTGTCCATTTGAATTGGTTATATGTTGTTATCAAGTTGCAATTTCCCAATTAGCTTAAAGAGATCAGATAATTTATGCATACAGTATTGTTTAACATCAACAAAGCTTATCCCTCTCAAAGAATCTCACCAGGGGAAATTAATTTTAACGGCTAGTCATTAGAGTCTAGGCAAAGGTTGGGGAATATGAGCGCAGAATAAAACTCACTATGTTTTAAAATCTCATGTGCCTATTTCAGGATGTCCCAACTAACTGTGTAGCGTCTTAAAAGAGTCAGGATCTTAATCTTAGTCTCCCAGAAGACAAGAGGACATAAATGCACCATTCTTGGTGCCTAATCAACAGTTTTATTAACCACTGAAGGTAGTATTTGTAGGACTAATAGAAGTGAAGTCTGTGCTCACTAAATTTAATAATCTTATCTTTGAGTGTTTTAAACTCTATAAAGATTTTTGTAGGTTGAAAAGCCTTGTTGTTAAGCCAGACAAAGCCCCTAAATCTGTCAGGGGATGCTAAGCACTGTCCAGTTAGATAGAGACATTTTTTAGAGTCAGGCCCTGCTGTCTCTGATGTCCAGTCCCACATCTTGGTTCCCTGGCAGGTTCTGAGGACAGACCACCTTCCTGGGACAAGTCTTGCCTAACTTCTGAGCTGCTTTGCTGTTTCCACCCCCATCTGGCTGAAACTGTGTTTCACGTGGCAACTGCTATCAGCTCATTGAGTGACCTTGGACAAGTCAAGTCACTTAAATTCTCTGAGTCTCTCTGTACATGAGAAGATGATTGAGGGATCACATCTGGTTTTAAAATTCTCTCTTTTTTAACAAGCTTAATGAGAGCCTATGTATAGCAGAGGGAACTGTACTTAATGCTCTGTGGTGACCTGAATGAGAAAGAAGTCCAAATGGGAGGGGCTATATGTATATGTATGACTGATTCAGGCTTCCTGGGTGGTGCTAGTGGTAAAGAATCACCTGCCAGTGCTAAGTGACATGAGACCTGAGTTCAGTCCCTAAGTTAGGAAAATCCCCTGGAGGAGGGAATGACAGCCCACTCAGCATTCTTGCCTGGAAATCCCATGGACAGAGAAGCCTGGAGGGTTAGGGTCCATAAGGTCACAAAGAGTCAGACACAGCTTAGCACACATGCACATGGTTGATTGACCTTGCTGTACAGTAGAAATTAGCACAACATTGTAAAGCAACTATACTCCAGTAAAAATTAATTTAAAAAATTTCCGCAAGTCTTTAATACATTATTGACCGGGGATTTTTGCAGAAACTAATGCCTTTGAAGTTAACAGTGTCTCTAGTCAATGATGTGTTCAGTTCAGTTCAGTCACTCAGTCGTGTCCGACTCTTTACGACCCCGTGAGTCGCAGCATGCCAGGCCTCCCTGTCCATCACCAAGCTTAAATAATTGAAAATATGTGTCTTCTCTTTTAATGATGCTGATGAGTGAGTAGGATTATTTTTACACAGATACACACATGCACACACACACTTAATGTCCCTTTGTGTAGGTATGTGAGAGCAAAAGAGAGTGAGACCAAAAGATGGGAGCAGCAGGTTATAGGGAAAATGTGAAATGCACCTCTTTTTCTTCTTTTTCCTGGACATCAGATTCTTATTTTCTTCCACATCAAACTGACCAAGCACACAGCAAAGTAAATACTAAGTCTCATTCTTGATCATTCACAGCTTGAACTTGGATTGAAGTTGTTTGCTCTCTGATCCAGAGTTTTTGGATGCGTGGCATTTCGTGTGAGCAAAGAAATAAACAGACTAAAAAGGTTGTAGAAAATTGTAGATTTAGTAGAATCCCTGAGATGATTTACTTTAGGGTTGGGTTGAGAATGGCAAACAGATGGAAAGGCTTTTCCTGGTCTTTGTTTTCTGAGTTGGCTGTACCCTTGCCTACAAGAGGCCTAGATTCTTGGTATTCTCTGTCTCTCTCTCTCCCTCTCTCTCCACCCCCAGCCCCCACCCCCTTTTGTGAGCTTCTAGGAGTCACTTTCAGAGTATTATATATCTGCAAAGATTGTTTGATTAGCAGAAAATGTGCCCAGAGAATGATGTCATATTATCTTGGATTATTCGTTTTACTAGCTTTCCCCTGTGCAAGGCAGGAGGACAGAGTACTTAATCTGGCATAGCCAACATTCATTCTCCCAGAAACTTGGAGAAAGGTTGGGCCTCTCCTCCTCCCCACCTAGGTGGCCGTTAGAATGAAGACTTTTTCTGGGAGGAGGTCCAAAGTCATCTCAGATGTGTAGGTTTTGGAGATTATTCAAAAGGGTTGCTCCCTGGAATGTGAGACATTCCCAAGGTCAAATCAGTTTATTTAGGCAAGATTATCAGTAAACTACATGAAAAGGAAAGGAAAAATCCATTTCTGTAAACTTTAGCCTTTTCTGAAAACATGTGCTCCATCTAAAAAGAGGGTAGTGCTTATGAAGTAGAGAAGTCTATAAACATTAGCATGGTCTAGATTAGTTTAAATAGTTAACTGCATGATACACACAATAGAGAAAAGCAAGATTCTTTTTTAAAACTTAGCATTCTATTGAAATAATTATAATATATGCATATATTTTGTTGTTACTGCTTATATTCCCAAGTTTGACGTTTCTTCATATCGCAAAAACGTTGCCAGGTTTTTTATTCCGAAAGAATAAAACAAACAACAACAAAAAAGACAGTGTGTTTATTTTAATAAGATTTTTCAAATGCAGTGAATTTTATGCCTCAAAAAAAAGTTTTATGTACTTTCTGGTAGACTTTTCATCTATTCTCCTATACCTGCTATTAGATCAAATGGTAGAGCTTTAAGCTAAAGACTTACGCAAAGTCCTGTAAATAACAGCCCTCTCTTCTCATTTAAAGCTAGCAGGACATCTTGTCATGACTACCTCTTAATTAGATGATATTTTGATCTGTGTTCCTATTCATGAATGCTTTGCTTTCTAGTGTCATGTCAGTGTACTGTTTACCGACTAATACAATTTCGTGACATATTCCTAGGAGAGCTGGACCAGGAGAGACAGTCTTTCCACTATATTGGTTGACATAATTTCCAGATTAATGTATCTGTGAACTTTCATAATACTGAAAAATTCTTCATTTTCAGAAGTTGAGAATTTTTAAGAAAAGCCTGGTAAACCCTTAGCAGAAAGAAGACTGACATTCACACACTGGTTATCTAACTTCCAAAGCATTTTCACTGCATTAGTTTTCCCTGGGCTGGTCCATTGTCTTCACCCAGCTCTGTCTGCTGCCGCTTCTGCAGTGCTGTGCCTGCTATTTTTTTCCCTAATATTTAATGCAGTGCATTTTATGTTCTTCCTTTTATTTCATTTTATGTTGGATGGTGTTATGTATTTCACTGTTGGATCTAAATTGGGGAAGGGAATCCTGCTTTGTCCTTGTACTATAATGAAGATAGAGTTTGTTAATATAAATGTAAACTGCTGTCTTAGGTGCATCATCACAGGAAGACTGTTTCATAATTGAATATGTTGGTACTGGATACATTTAGAAAATTACAGTCCCTAAACACCTACTCAGAGAGAGAGAGAGATGAACTTAATGGTTTGTTGTGTATAGTTTCATTTTAAAATATTTTAGAAGAATGATTTGTAAGAATGTGTACAATGCAAAGTAATGATGGTAACAGTGGAACAGTTAAAGGAAAAAATATATGCAGCAATTACATTCAACATTTATTAGGATCTTTGTTCTTGGAAAGTTATATATTTTTGAGGATTTCAAAGTATGGATGGTAAAATTAGATTAGAGGGAGAAATAAGTTTGCAGAAGCCCGCTAAGGACACAGTACTTGCTTTAGTAAACATAACTTTTAAAGTGTATCGCTTTTTATTAAATTATCTGCCTTCACAGAGCAATAATATTTTTAAATATATATCGAGTGTTAAAAATGATGTGATGATGGCAATTTGAAATCCACTTTCCTCATTTCTCTAAGTGAAATGAAGAAATATACGTAAGCACATCTTCAAGTAAGAGTGGAAAAGATTATTTTAAATAATGTAGATGTGAAAATGAGTGCCCAGTAAGAAATGTATGTGAAGTGCTAGTGGTTAATGCTACACTGACAAAATTTTTATTTGTCAATATCTAAATGTTTGATGTTGAGAGAAATATTTCAGAAGCATGAAATATTTGAAACAAAAAGACACTGTGCTTCTTATAATCACTTCAAAATTTATATGAGCTACTCTGGCTTCTTCAGGCTTAAAGAAAAGGAAATGATTCACATTTGCACAAAAATACATCAGACTTGTTATTCTTAATGTAGACATTTCATCAAGAACAGAACTTTGAGATTATTTTTATTTTCCAAGAGATGACATGACTGTGATTTTTAGATCACACTCTCTTTTTTCAAAAATGACTGTTTCTCCTTCATCTTTTCAGGACAGACATTTCATAAAATAGAGACATGTTCAAGATTGGAGAAGACATTGCTTAAAAGAAGCTGTAATATATTGTTTTGTAGAGAAATCTCCATTAAGGTTAAACATGAATTTAAGAAACTAATCCCACTGAAGTTAAGCGTTTGCCTCTTTTGAAACAGGTCTCCTGAGGCCAGACATTTCTTCTTCAGAAAAATTAAGTGTCCTGGGTGCTATCTAGACAATAGCACGAGAAGAAAAAGAGGGACAAATTGGGTGTGAAAATGTGTTGTACATCTCTAGTTAAACAAAGATGGTCACTTGGATTTTAGCTGTACTTTCCATATTTAAAACTTGTGAAAAAGAGGGGTTAAAAAAGCTGAATATCTTTGTACCTTAATGAGGGAACGATTGCTGTAATAGTATCAAAGATAAACCAGTATATTAGGAACACTAAATGATAAAGGGCGATAATATGCCATTCTTGAGACTTCTTGGCTCTTACCTAACACATCAGAAAGTGATTGTTGAATTTTAAATAGCCATACAAATGGATGACATAGAAATTTAACTTTGCTTTGACCTTATTCTAATTCACAAGATGACTGCAAAATGACTTTGTTGCATCTGAATGTATGCTGGATGCTAAATCACTCCAGAGTATAAAATCTTTGTTTTGGCATAATGTTGATGCATAAACATTTGTACCCCATACTAACCCTATAAACATCACAATCCATCAGTACAATTACAAAAAAGATTGTTTGTTTTCACACTTAAAGCAGACATGAAATAGAGTGTCCTTAACTTAATCACCACCTTGATTTACCACATTTGCATATATTTGCATATTAATTGGACTACAGATTAAAATTGGTTTTGTAATTTTAATTAAGTGTCCACAAAGGTAAATGATTAGAACTGTTTAAAATACATTCTGACATAAATAGCAGTAAAAGCTTTTGTGATGATGTTTTTGTGGAATTACATTCAGAAAGTGGCCTTTTTATGATAGTAATTTTAATCTTAAATAGAATTATACAGTCAAACAGAACTGTGGATTCATAATCATTTTTTTCAAGATTCATTTAATATTTTGCTGATTTGCAGCACTTGATGAAAATGTACTGTAGGTTTAGCTGATTGCAAAATTAGGCCTCTAGAGTTGATAAACTGAGGGTTTAAACCCTCGGTCTGTCACATGGGCTTGAAATGTATATCTCATCCTGTTGATGTCTGTGCATGTGTGTGTGTTTTAATGGAATCAGCTCGTAAACCCTTTTAATGATATACCCTTTAAAAAGAGAATCACCTTAAGGGACCATTATATTCCCAGTTTAAATTAGGGAACATATAAAATGTTTAAAGGTCTCTTTGGCATATTATTCTGGTGCTCAGAAGAACTGTCCTGGTGTTGACATAGGCCAAAATGTGCCAATTTAATAACAGGTCACCCTCCCTGGTGAATCCCTGTGGGGACCACACTCACAGGATGCACAAGATAATTGTTGGGAAAATGCGCAATTTTTTTTCCCTCAAAAACCTGGGATGCTTAACGTGTAGCATGTGCTTTCTCTTCTACCAGACAGAAAATTGGTTTTACCAGAAGGTTACTGGATGCCTAGCACCCCCTTCTTCCAGCTGGCATTTTCCTGTTTGGATCATTTTAAATGTTGGATTCTGAAACCCTCCCCTCTCCCAGCTGCCACCTTCTTCCCTGGCGGTACCCTTGAGTCGGCTCCCTAATGCTTTCTTGCACCCAGCTGCTTCTCTCCCTGGCTCCTGGCTATTTAGAATGTGATGGGATAAATAAGTCTTTCCCTACCAGTCACCTCTGAACAACTCTTAACTAGATTTCTTTTATAAGCTGTTGTACCCCTAAATTTGCAACAAACTCATCAAATTTGTTTTCCATTCTAAATTTTGTGTGTGTATGCTATGCACATGGATTCAGGAGTATATCCCTCCCACATAAACATATATACATACTACGCCCTTGTAAGTTTATGAAGAATAAACCTGTTAAAACCTTTTGACTTTGTTAAATCAGGAGCAGGGAGATAATTTTTTAGAAACAAATCAATGCATATTAATTTTGAGTCAATTTTAAAGACGTTTTATTTTTTCCTGATATATTAGAAAGAGCAAAAGCCTGGGAATTTGCCAGGCATAGTTTCAAATTCCAGTCCTTCTATTTCCTGAGTGTGCCGTGTTGGCAAGTCATTACATCTCTCTGAAACCTTATTTTCTGTGTATGTTAAATGAGGATAAAAAAGACCTTTGTTAAGTAATTGTGAGATTTAAGTAAAATGATAAATGTAAATGCATCTAGTCAAAATGGAGCAGTAGAGATTGGTGAAAATGGCCAAATTCAGGACATATTCTGAAGACAATATAGGCCAAATTTGTTGTTGAAGTGGTTGTGGGATGTGGAAAAGATAGGGTGATACCACAATTTTTGGCCTCAGCAATGTTCAGTTCAGTTCAGTCACTCAGTTGTGTCTGACTCTTTGCGACCCCATGAATCGCAGCACGCCAGGCCTCCCTGTCCATCACCAACTCCCGGAGTTCACTCAGACTCACACCCATCGAGTCAGTGATGCCATCCAGCCATCTCATCTCTGTCGTCCCCTTCTCCTCCTGCCCCCAATCCCTCCCAGCATCAGAGTCTTTTCCAATGAGTCAACTCTTCCCATGAGGTGGCCAAAGTACTGGAGTTTCAGCTTCAGCATCATTCCTTCCAAAGAAATCCCAGGGCTGATCTCCTGCAGAATGGACTGGCTGGATCTCCTTGCAGTCCAAGGGACTCTCAAGAGTCTTCTCCAACACCACAGTCCAAAAGCATCAGTTCTTCGGTGCTCAGCCTTCTTCACAGTCCAACTCTCATATCCATACATGACTACTGGAAAAACCATAGCCTTGACTAGAGGGACCTTAGTTGGCAAAGTAATGTCTCTGCTTTTGAATATGCTATCTAGGTTGGTCATAACTTTTCTTGTAAGGAGTAAGCGTCTTTTAATTTCATGGCTGCAGTCATCATCTGCAGTGATTTTGGAGCCCCCCAAAATAAAGTCTGACACTGTTTCCACTGTTGCCCCATCTATTTCCCATGAAGTGATGGAAAGTAGACCTCCCCTAATCTGAAGGATGGGTTTCTCTGAGGCTCCACAGTTTGGGGGAAAAAAAAAATCCACCTACAATGCAGGAACCACAGGAGACACGGGTTCAATCTCTGGGTCAGGAAGATCCCCCTGGAGTGGGGCATGGCAAGTATTCTTGCCTGGAGAATCCCATAGATAGAGGAGCCTGGTGGGCTATAGTCCATAGGGTTGCAAAGAGTTGGACAGGACTAAAGCAATTTAGTACACATGCATAAAACTGAAAGAAAGGGAAGACTGTGGCAGAAACAGATTTGAAGGGAAGGATCTAGAGTTGGATTCCAACATGCTGAATGTAGGATACTTTTTAGAGACAGAAATCCCAGCTAACTTTGATCAGAAATTATTTTGTATAGCAACATCCTAACAGGTGTTATAGGTGTGTGTTTGTGTATAAATATTTGGGCACATCTAATTCAAAATATACTTTTGTCAAAAAGATAGATCGGTGTAGAAATCCCAAATTATATCTGAAGATTAGGGGACACCATTTTGAAGTGCTAAAAATAGTTTAAAATTAATGTTTTATTACTAGCATTGCTTTAATGGTTTGTACAGAAGAGATTTTTATGTATTTTATTATTCTCAGTGTTTCTAGTTCTGTTTTCAGATTCATTTCACTAGTTGAAGCAAAGTTTTTATGTGAACACTTTATTGGGTAATATGATATCCTAATATATGATCCAGAAAGTATAGTAAAAAGCAGAAAGGAAGTACCAAACACTTCCCCTTCCTTTATTGGTTCAAAGATCCTGAATAAAATGCTCACAAGAAAGAGAATATAAGGAAAAAGAAGAAAAAAATGAATGAAAGGGGGGGAAAAGTTCCTTGAAAAGAGGTTACAAGAATCTGTATTATGCAAAAATAGTTTCAACTTCAATATTACATTACCCAGTGCTCTTCCCAGAACTTTACCTCCCCCAACTTTAAACCTGAGCTATTAACCATTAAAGAAAGTTTGTCCTCTCTGCTCTTCGTTCTTATTGCCATTATCTTTTAAGCTTTTCTTCCCTGTTTCCTAGGACCTCTCAGTCTCTACCCATGCCAACAGATCTCTCTTTTCTGGATCATTCTTGAATATTCATCATACGTGTTATCATTTCAAGGACTCTGAACAGTCTTCCAAAAAAAATAAAGAAACCAGTTTTATGTTCTTTTACCCAGTTTATCAGTCAAAGCCCTGGCAAGAAACATATGGCACACTCAAACTTGTAACTTGAGAAAACTTTAATAAGAGGACTTTTTACAACAGGATGGGCAGAGTTTCAGGCAGGCATCAAGGGTAGTGCAGTACTCTGTTACCACCCCTGGGCCTGGAAGGACGAAGGGAAGGAGTAGTTATTAGAACCTGAAGTGTGTGTGTGCTCAGTCATTTAGTCATGTCCAACTCTTTGCAACTTCATGGATTTTAGCCTGCCAGGCTCCTCTGTCCATGGAATTTTCCAGGCAAGAACGCTGGAGTGTGTTGCCATTTCCTCCTCCAGAGGATCTTCCTGACCCAGAGATGGAACTCGCATCTCCTGAATCCTATATTGGCAGGCGGATTCTTTACCACTGAGCCACTTGGGAAGCCCAGAACCTGGAGAGAATCAACAAACTAGTCCCTTAGTTAGAAAGCCGTAGCCAACCGATTGCAACTTGGCAGTGAATGAGGAGTAGAATAAACACCTGGAAATTTCCTGCCTGTTTTTCTGATCAGCTAAAATCAACCAGAACCAGAGGGCCAGAGATCTCCTTCATGTAGTCCTTTCGTTCCAGCACAGAGAGGGACAGAACAGTGGGAAATAGCTGGAAGGGCCACGCAGAAAGCAGTCCAGCACACATTAGGTTTCCCAAATACTTATCTCACTGAAGCTCACTTTTGGTCTGTTTGTATGTTTGCTTTGTTGTGATTTGATTTGACGCCTATGAACTGTCTCCATTGATACTATTCTGTGCAGCACAACTTAGACTATCTATCGAAGCAGTGGTCATAAAATGGAGGCCAGTGTGCTTGTAGGCAAGCACATTGCTTTTTAAAAGGCAGTTTTGCTTTTTAAATATTAAGCCTGAATATCTTTGGGTTGAGACATAAGCACCTCAAATTTGATGGCAGCCCACCACTTTCTGATATGGTCATGCATTAGGGCAACCTATTTATGTTATTTTCTTGCCCTAAAGACATTTGAGTTGGCCGTTTCTCTGGATTCTGCCTCTTCCCCTGCCTCTGTCTCAATCTCTTATTAAAACTTACCTGTTCTGAGTCGTGTTTTCATTGGACCCAATTTTCCTCTAGAGAATGTAGTAAATAAAATGATTATTGATGATTTAACGTGTCATTTTCCTTGAGTAACAGATTTGAATTTTTAAAGCTGTTTTATTCCATATCCCTCCCCCCAAATTTCAAATGATGTGACATCTTTGCTTTTCAAAATGCACAAAATCCATGTTGTTCTAAGTGTAAAACTTGCCCTAATCATTTTTAATCATCAAAAAAGCAAGAGAGTTCCAGAAAAACATCTACTTTATTAACTATGCCAAAGCTTTTGACTGTCTGGATCACCACAAACTGTGAAAAATCCTTCAAGAGATGGAAATAGCAGACCACCTGACCTGGCTCTTGAGAAATCTGTATGCAGGTCAGGAAGCAACAGTTAGAACTGGACATGGAACAACAGACTGGTTCCAAATAGGAAAAGGAGTACATCAAGACTGTATATTGTCACCCTGCTTATTTAACTTATAGGCAGACTATGTCATGAGAAATGCTAGGCTGGATGAAGCATAAGCTGGAATCAAGATTGCTGGGAGAAATATCAATAACCTCAGATATGCAGATGACACCACCCTTATGGCAGAAAGCAAAGAACTAAAGAGCCTCTTGTTAAAAGTGAAAGAGGAGAGTGCAAAAGTTGGCTTAAAGCTCAACATTCAGAAAACAAAGATCATGGCATCTGGTCCCATCACTTCATGGCAGATAGATGGGAAAACAATGGAAACAGTGACAGATTTTTTTGGGGGGAGTGCTCCAAAATCACTGCAGATGGTTACTGCAGCCATGAGATTAAAAGATGCTTGCTCCTTGGGAGAAAAGCTATGACCAATCTAGACAACATTAAAAAGCAGAGACATTACTTTGCCAACAAAGGTTTATCTAGTCAAAACTATGGTTTTTCCAGTGGTCATGTATGGATGTGAGAGTTGGACTATAAAGAAAGCTGAGCACTGAAGAATTGATGCTTTTGAACTGTGGTACTGGAGAAGACTCTTGAGAGTCCCTTGGACAGCAAGGAGATCCGATGAGTCCATCCTAAAGGAGATCAGTCCTAAATATTCATTGGAAGGACTGATGCTGAAAGTCTAATACTTTGGCCACCTGATGCAAAGAACTGACTCATTGGAAAAGACCCTGATGCTGGGAAAGATTGAAGGTGGGAGGAGAAGGGGATGACAGAGGATGAGATGATTGGATGGCATCACCGACTCAATGGACATGAGTTTGGGTAATCTCTGGGAGTTGGTGATGGACAGGGAGGCCTGGCGTTCTGCAGTCACGAAGACCATGGGATTTCAAAGAGTCGGACATGACTGAGTTGCTGAACTGAACTGAACTGAATCATTTCTAGTTGGTTAATACTGTGAGTTTCTACAGTTTCTGTATTGCTTAATAAAGAGATTATGTTCATGTTCCCAGAACAGTACATGCTGAATTCCCCTCAAATGCCAGTTCCCATGGATAAGCAGACTGACCTCACAGGTGAAATCCCATTACAGAGACCTCCAGGGAGATAGTATGTTTTCTTATAATACTCAAATGTTATCGTAGAAAATAATTTTCTAAATAAGTTTAAGCACCATAATCATTCGAAAGAAATGTTCTTTCTATCCAAACTGAATGTAATCAATCTGCCTTCTAATGCACAGACCACAGCCCCTATATTTTTCAGAACGTGGGTAACGTAGAATGAATGAACTCCATTGCTTTTGCCCTATATCCTTTATCTTTTGCCAGAATCAGAGACGTCTACTGCTTTTATTCTTTCTGCTATAAAATAGCTCTTTTTATTTTCTCCCTCTCCTTGTTCACTGTGGCTTTGAAATTGTTTCCTCCTTGACCAGTCAGTGTTTTTGTATTACTTCTTGTGCTCCAGTGAAGCATCAGGTGTTGATTTTTGCTTTTTTATTTATGCCTGAAGCCTGAAAAAGGGACTCTTTCACTGAATTAGTAATGAAAAATTATTTTTTATAATAAGGTCAACAAAGCATTATTACTCTAGGTCATTGGCCAAGGACTCAGAAACATTTTAATTATAGTATATTCTTCACAACAATAATGACATTTGGCCTGTGTTAAATTTCCCATTAGCTTCTCTGCCTGATTTTCATTAGACGTACCCTGAATTCAGGGCTTAGATGTTAATTTTCATGGCATTTGAATGTTTTATTCAGATTACTAAGGCACACTGATTCTCTTTCCTGAAGAAATTGTGTTGTTAAAGAATGGTGACTTCAAGGATGTTTTCAAAAGGATAGAAATGGTTTCAACTCCTCAAGAACAGTCAGGTAGTGTTCTTTATGTTTTATTTGTTATTTATCCTCTGGAACATCAATTGCTAAGGTTCCCTAAAAAAATTTTTAGGGATGTTTAAAAAAAAAAGAATCTGCTCTGAGATACTTTAATATTCAAAAACTATTTTAACTCACATAGATTATACACTTACTTTTCTCACATGTCAGAATTCCATTGTTAAAATTGCATGTTTCCTCTGGAGAAATCAAGTTGATGTTTAGGTTATAGAGGTATTTGGTATTTAATGTTTTTAAAAACAGAAGAATTATGAAAAAAAATAACAAGGCTCTTTGGTGATGGAAAGTTGCAATTGACAGAAACCCAGATTCAACCAGTTCAGCCATATTTTGAAATAGGGGTAGTAATTTATTTGATTAGACATCTGAGTAATCTAGGGTTAACCCTGAATCATGGATCGCTGGATAAGAGGCTTAAGCACTATCATCAGAGTTATATCTTTTTCTTTGTCCTTCAGAATGGCTTTTTTCTTCTGGTTGGTAAGAAGGCTTCTAGTTGTACCAGTCTTGTGTCTTAACAGCAAAGTATACCAATGATACTTTGTCCAGTAGCCTTACCAGGCAAAAATATCCTCAGAATTAATTTAATTAGCTAAAATAACATCCCTGAACCAATTACAGCCACTTAGGGCTAGAGGTATACTTGTTTCACCTTTCAGGAACTTTGTGAATTCCTTTCCCACTGTACCTCATCCCACTCCACTTCCTGACCTTGAAGGGGAAAGTTGTAAGAACTGATCTTGGTCAAAGAGCTGTGGTTCTGTTCCTGAACCACATGGAATGAATTTCTCATAAGACAGAGAGATTCTTTTGTTGAGAACTGAGCCATGAGGAAGTGACTCAGCTTCCTTCTAACTCCAAGTCTTATGTGGAAATTGATGATAATAATTGTCTCTACCTATCTCAAAACTCAACAAGTGTTACCCATTACTACATTGAGATATTGTGACTCTTAAATTGTTGTATCATTTTTAGACAAGTTATACAGCCCTCAGTAAAATCTTGTTGTTTACTATATTTTTAAATAAGGAGGATATATCTCTGAAGGTGAAATGGATGATTATTCATAAAACCATGTATAACTGCTAACAGTAAGAGCTTATCCTATGCAGCCTGTTTTAAAAGATTCCCATGTATTAACTCATAAATATAGTGCTTACTAGCAAACCCACATAATCTGAAGGTTTACACTTCACAAATTTCAGGTCATGTGACCAGGGACAACTGCTTAGCCAGTTTATGCCTCAGTTTCCTGGTCTGTCCAACAGTAGTATTAATAGTGACTACTTCATATGCTTTACACCAAAGTAAGGCTTATCAGAGCCTGAAACATAATAAGCACTCAGTTAATGTTCGGAGAGGAAGAAGAGATTTTGTCATTTATTATTATCTTCATTATCGCTGTGCGTTATTACCTGCTAATAGAGCTGACCATAATTTATATTTAGGTTTTAATTATACAGTTTTACAAATTGGAGATTTTATTTTCATTTCAGACCATCTGATTAGCAGGGCAACTCAAAGAACAAAAATGGAAGGAATTTGTAGATTCAAAAGTAGCTTTGCTCAGAAGGGAACTAGAGTGGATATGTAATGACCCTTGTGTATGGATGAAAATTGTTTTACCTAAGCTACGAATTTTAAAAAGAAGAGTGGAGTTTCTGGTACAAAAATAAATACTGTTTTCTCAAACTTCTCAGCTATCAAAGTAAAATTGTATGATTTCAAAATATGTTGACCATGTTTTTCCACATTATATAAACTTTTCAATTTTAAATGTTTGTACTTAAAAAGGACAGGCTTCCCTAGTGGCTCAGTGATAAAGCATCCACCTGCCAAAGCAGGAGACACTGGTTCAATCCTAGGTCAGAAATATGCCCTGGAGAAGGAAATGGCAACCCACTCCCATATTCCTGCTTGGGAAATCCGATGGACAGAGGAGCCTGGCCGGCTACAGTCCTGGGGAACTACAAAAGAATCAGTCATGACTTAGCAACTAAACAACAACAACAATTTCTCAAGCATACTATATTGAGAACTGTACCTTCAAGGTTATTTAAAAGAGCAATTCACTAACATAATCTTACTTTATTATATGATGACATGACTCTCTAAAATTATTTTTCAATAGTGATTTACCTAAAGGTATATCAAACTGTTAAAAGAAAAAAGTCTTGACATTCATATTTTTAGAAAGATACAGGCTTTATGTTTATAAACATTTTGAGAGTTGTGAAATGGTAATTGTTAATTTATTTCTGTTTACATGCTTGGACTTTAACAGTTATTTTGGAGTCAAAAACACAGTGGTGTTGAAAGTTTAATTTTCAGTAATTTTCTTTTCTTAAAAGACAAGTCATACAATTTCTCCATGCAGAAATGTTGTTGAGAATGATGTAAAAATTATAGCTTAGCAAAATCACTCCTATCTACAAGAGGAGATTACAAATTTTGTTTGTGGGGAAAGACATTATTATAAGAATATCTAGGTCTGATAGCAATTTCATACTTTGGTTTGATTAAGGTGTGGATTTGATTATTCTTGTATCTACGTGTATATTTGTATGTTACATATATTCATTATTACTCAAACTTTTTTTTAAAAGTGGAGCCAAATTGTATGTATTAATAAATTTATTTTCTGTCTTGGGAACTGATAAGAATTCATAAAATGTAAACATTATTCCCTCCAAAAATTAAAAAAAATATATAATAATGTTGGGCACAAAGTGGTGAATAAAATTTACATTCTGATGATGGAGACTAAAAATAAGTTAAGGCAATTTCGGACACTGTTGAGAGCTATCAAGAAAAGATAATAGAGTAATGGGAAAAGTGTGACGGAGCAGGAGTGGTGGTGGTGGGTGGTAACTAGATTCGAAGATGATCTGGTAGACCTTTTTGAGAAGATGGCCTTTTACCTAATACCTGAGTGCCAAGAAGGCAGAAGGGGGAGGAACATTCCCAGAAGAAGAAATATCAAATGTACACATTTTATGAATGAAGAGAGACCTAGATAAGAAGGAGAGAGTTGAAGTAAACAAGACTAGTGAGGTGAGCATAGCTCTGTGATAGTGAGACATTTAGATTCATTATAAGTTTACCAGGAAGCCCCAGCAAGTTGCATAGGCGTGAGGTGTGATTTGATTACTTGGTGTACTAGGTGAAAGATTTTGTCAATAATCTAGGACAGAGAGCATCCAAATGCAGATCCTTCATTCCTTTCCTTCTCTTCCCTAGCTGCATTCTTTCTTCTAAAAACCCTTAACTCTTTTTTTTTTTTATTTAACAAATATTTATGAAGCCAACACTGTGCCAGATGGTGTTCTCGATGCTCTGATATAAAGATGAATGATATGATTCTTTTCCTGTCCTTAATGGATAGTCCGTGTTTGCTTGGGTACCCATTGGACTCAAAGGAATACCTAAATCTTCCTTGGGAAGACAGAGATGGCTTGAGCTGAAGTTTAAAAGAAGAGTAGGTGACTAGATAGGTCAGAGTATTAGAGAAAAAGGTATTTCAGTCAAAGAGGAGAGAGGGTTTAAAAAATAGGGGCATAAAAACTATGATACATTCATGTGCCTAGTCATTTCGGTAGTGTCTGATTCTTTGTGACTCCATGGATCGCAGTCAGCCACGCTCCTCTATCCATGAAATTCTCCAGGCAAGAATACTGGAGTGGATTTCCATGCCTTCTTCTAGGGGATCTTCCTGACCTAGGAATCAAACCCACATCTCCTGTGTCTCCTGCATTGCAGGTAGATTCTTTACCTCTGAGCCACTGAGGAAGCCCCATACGTTTACTGATAGACAAGGAATTCTGCAAGGCTATGGTGTGTGGTTGAAATGAGTGGAGACAAGGCTGAATGAGTAGTTAGAGGCCAGAATCTGAGAGCTCTGTTTGCAGTGCTAAGCAGTTAGGTTTTATCCTCAGTATCCAGGATACTGAGAGCCAACAAGACATCTGAGCAGGGTTGATACAACATCAACTTTCCTTGTTTTATATTTGAATGTGGTAGAGTTGATGAAGTTGAGCTGACCTATTTAGAAGGTTATTGTGTAGTTGAAGTAAGATGCTAATTGCTTGGTTTAGAAGAGATGAAGTGATGAGGACAAGGAATTGAGGAGACTGTGAGGCTTGGTGCTTATGGCCAAGAGGGATGGAAGGGGAAGGTGGACCCTAAGGTGACACGTGGCACCACTGAAGAGGATAAAAAATTTAGAAGTGAATGGAATTGTTGGAAACAGTTTTGAATTCCAAAGTTAGGACTGGGAGGAATGGACACCTCTGGATACAGCCAGTTATAAGGTGAATGCAGGTATTAGAACTCTAGAGGGTCTCAGAGCTAAAGTTACACATTTTTAAACTTGTCATGATATGAGTTCAGTTCAGTTCAGTCCCTCAGTCATGTCCAACTCTTTTTGACTCCATGGTCTGCAGCATGCCAGGCTTCCCTGTCTATCACCAACTCCCGGAGCTTACTCAAACTCATGTCTGTAGAGTTAGTGATCCCATCCAACCATCTCATCCTCTGTTGTCCCCTTTTCCTCTTGCCTTCAATCTTCCCCAGTATCAGGATCTTTTCCAGTGAGTCAGTTCTTTGTATCAGATGGCCAAAATATTGGAGTTTCAGCTTCAGCAGAATATTCAGGACTGATTTCCTTTAGGATGGACTGGTTGAATCTCTTTGCAGTCCAAGGGACTCTCAAGAGTCTTCTCCAACGCCATAGTTCAAAAGCATCAATTCTTCAGCACTCAGCTTTCTTTATAGTCCAACTCTCACATCCATACATGACTACTAGAAAAACCATAGCTTTGACTAGACGGAACTTTGTCGGCAAAGTAATGTGTCTGCTTTTTAATATGCTATCTAGGTTGGTCATAGCTTTTCTCCCAAAGAGCAAGCATCTTTTAATTTCATGGCTGCAGTCACCATCTGCAGTGATTTTGGAGCTCAAGAAAATAAAGTCTGTCACTGTTTCCACTGTTTCCCCATCTGTTTGCCATGAAGTGATAGGATCGGATGCCATGATCTTAGTTTTCTGGATGTTGAGTTTAAAGCCAGTTTTTTCACTCTCCTCTTTCACTTTCAACAAGAGGCTCTTTAGTTCTTCTTCGCTTTCTATGTAACGATGGTGTCATCTGCATGTCTGAGGTTATTGATATTTTTCCCGGGAATCTTAATACCAGCTTGTACTTCATACAGCCCAACATTTCTCATGATGTACTTTGCATATAAGTTAAATAAGCGGGGTGACAATATATAGCCTTGATGTACTCCTTTCCCGATTTGGAACCAGTCTGTTTTTCCATGTCCAGTTCTAACTGTTGCTTCCTGACCTGCATATGGATTTCTCTCGAGGCAGATCAGGTAGTCTGGTATTCCTGTCTCTTGAAGGATTTTCCACAATTTGTGGTGATCCAGACAGTTAAAGGCTTGGTATAGTCAATAAAGCAGAAGTAGAGGTTTTTCTGGTATTCTCTTGCTTTTTTGATGATCCAGCAGATGTTTGCAATTTCATCTTTGGTTCCCCTGCCTTTTCTAAATCCAGCTTGAACATCTGAAAGTTCACGGTTCATGTACTGTTGAAGCCTGGCTTAGAGAATTTTCTGCATTACTTTGCTAGCTTGTGAGATGAATGCAATTGTGTGGTAGTTTGAGCATTCTTTGGCATTGCCTTTCTTTGGGATTGAAATTAAAACTGACTTTTTCCAGTCCTGTGGCCACTGCTGAGTATTCCAAATTTGCTGGCATATTGAGTGCAGCACTTTCACAGCATCATCTTCCAGGATTTGAAATAACTCAACTGGAATTCCATTACCTCCACTAGCTTTGTTCATAGTGATGCTTCCTAAGGCCCACTTGACTTCACATTCCGAATGTCTATCTCGAGGTGAGTGATCACACCATTGTGGTTATCTGAGTCATGAAGATTGATCTTGTACAGTTCTTCTGTGTATTCTTGCCACCTCTTCTTAATATCTTCTACTTCTGTTTGGTCTATACCATTTCTGTCTTTTATTGTGCTCTTCTTTGCATGAAATTTTCCCTAGGTATATCTAATTTTCTTGAAGAGATCTCTAGTCTTTCCCATTCTGTTGTTTTCCTCTATTTGTTTGCCTTGATCACTTAGGAAAGCTTTCTTATCTCTTCTTGCTATTCTCTGGAACTCTGCATTCAAATGGGTATATCTTTTCTTTTCTCCTTTGCCTTTTGCTTCTCCTTTTCTCAGCTATTTGTAAGGTCTCCTCAGACAACCATTTTGCCTTTTTGCATTTCTTTTTCTTGGGGATGGTTTTGATCACTGCCTCCTGTACAATGTCATGAATCTCCATCCATAGTTTTTCAGGAACTCTGTCTATCAGATATAATCCCTTGAATCTATTTGTCACTTCCACTGTGTAATTGTAAGGGATTGGATTTAGGTTATACCTGAATGGTCTAGTGGTTTTTCCTACTTTCTTCAATTTAAGTCTGAATTTGGCAATTAGGAGTTCATGATCTGAGCCATAGTCAGCTTGCGGTCTTGTTCTTGCTGACTGTCCATCTTCTCCATCTTTGGCTACAAAGAATATAGTCATTTTGATTTCAGCATTGATATGAGTTAGAAGCTCCAAATTGGTGTTTTTTAGACCAGGGGTCCCCAGCCTCAGGGATCTAATGCCTGATAATATGAAGTGGAGCTTATGTAATAATAATAGAAATAAAGTGCACTGTAAATGATGGGCTTGAATCATCCCAAGCCATCCCCCTGACCACCCCACTCCGCATTATACCCCTCTACCCCACAGTCCATGGAAAAATTGTCTTCCGCAGAACTCGTCCCCGGTACCAAAAAGGATGGGGACTTCTGCTTTAGACTACATAGATCTCTAAAATATGTTTTATTTAATTTGCACTGATGTGTTTTACTCAAGCCAAAGTTTAAAATTCCACATATTTCACATAATATTAGATAGCTGCAATATGCTGGATTAAGAAAGGGTTGCACTGGTAGAAACTAGGGTGGTTTTTTTGTTTGTTTTTGCTGGAGTACCCAACCAACTCACTTCACCTATATATGTTATATATGCTAAGCCCCTTGGAAATTTGAGTTCGAAAATAGGGGCATAGAGTGAAAGGGGAACAGGATCAAAGATCAAAGTCCAAAATCCAAAAGAAAGCTAGACACTGGAAGAGGGCAATTCCAAGAAGGAGAATGAGAGGAAACATTTTCCCTAAAGTTTCTGTTTCGTTCTTTACCTTGAAGTTTTTCTCCCCTGACTTATTTTTGTGGCTTTCAACTGACCTTGGGTAGCCTGCTCTTGCAACTGAGTAATCTATTTCGTTTCTCTTAGAAAAGTTCTTCCTAAATACTGAATCCTCCCCATCCATACTGTGCTCCATGGATTGTATTTCCACATGAGAATTTCTTCTCAGCACTTCTTGAGAAGTTTTTCTAGTTACTGAATCCTGAAAAGAATTAATTTAAGGAACCTGGGGGAAGTATAATAGTTTTCCTGCAGTTTTTATAGCTTTAAAAATCAACATAGAAATCTCATTGGTTAGAAGACATCTGGTAGGTCATATTGAAAGGAAGGGCAGGCAACACTGACACACAGAACTTTAGGTCGGATTTCTGGGGGTTGGCACCCGGCTACCTGGCAGATGGGTAGTCAGGATCACTGTGATCTTCTGAGTATTTATTTAATCTCTGGTTCCCATAGGAGACTGAAAGCTCTGTGAAGGCAAAAATGGTATGTCTTATGTCTTGTTCCCATTTAGCACCTTGCCTCTTGCACATTTTGGTCTCCCAGCCACTTGATGAATAGCAGGTAGTGATAGTTTAAAATAGGAAAGACAACAGTCTTTTAGAGAGCCAGACAGATAGATAATGAAATTGCTCAATAAATTTTTTAAACATGCCAAAAGTGAGTTTTCCAACTTTATTATTTCTGTTGATTTAATTACCATATAACCAATCATTTGAAAAGACCCTGCTGTTAGGAAAGATTGAAGGCAGGAGGAGAAGGGGATGACAGAGGATGAGCTGGTTGGATGGCAGCACTGACTCAATGGACATGAATCTGAGTTAACTCTGGGAGTTGGCGATGAACAGGGAGGCCTGGCGTGCTGCAGTCCATGGGGTCACAAAGAATCAGACACGACTGAGCAACTCAACTGAACTGAACTGATAACCAATCAATTTGCTTTTAAGTGGCAGCACACATGCACATTCTCTTTTATGTTTTGTGTTCTTCTGGTTAAAGAGAAATTCAATGTCATGTTCACCTTGTATTTAAAAACATTTCGTAGGCCATGTGGCTGCTTTAGGACCATTATTAGAAATTGACTCTAATTGCCTTTGTTCAGGTATTGCACAAAGGTGTAATTTTGGATGGATCTCCAGATGGAAATTAAACCATCTTAAGATACAGAAATTCACCTTGTCAGAAATTTCTTGAGAGAGAAATTGCTTTGCCATTGCAGAATGTTTTATTGGAAGACAATTGTTATGGTTTTATTAAGTATTTTGAAGTCTTTAGATTCTTCAGCACCACCACCTCTCTCATGCTTTACTTATCCTGTTTTTTGTAGATTGTCAAAGCCAGGTCTGCTGGACTCTGTCCAGAAAAACTGTGATTCCCTATAGGACTTGAACTTATAGACTTCACTCTCCTCATTACTCTGTGACCTGACAGACTGATTCAGCCCTCGAGGGAGAGAGTGAAGATTAAGATATGACCATTCATTCATTCAACTCCTGTTACGCAGTTACTATTCTGAATGTATCTTGTTCTTGGATATAAGCCTATAGTCACACACACACAAACCAAATTCTATTTTTGTGTGATGGTTGGAGGAAAGAAAGGCTGATGATAAACAAGTAAGATATATGTAGGATTTTTGAGAGGCGCTATGGAAAAGAATGAAGTAGTGAGGGAGGGCCAGTGATGCTGAAGTTATGGTTTAAGGTTTGACTGGCCACCGTCATGAACTGGTAAGCCTCAAGATTCATCCAACTTACAGACATGTTTTGTTCAAAATGCACACTCATTCAAAAATAAACCAAATCAGAAGTAGTTCCCAACATTTGGAAGCCTTGACATTTCACATACAAGTCCAAATTTCTGGCTTTTACTGAAAGATCAAAACATAAGGTGATGTTCCAGCACCAGCTACTTCCTTTAAAATAAAGCTAGTGTAAAATGTTGTTCTTTTGAGACCCCATCAGTTGTAGTCCACCAGGCTTCTCTGTCCATGAGATTTCCCAGGCAAGAATACTGGAATGGGCTACCATTTCCTTCACCAGGGGATCTTCCTGACCCAAGGACAGAACCTGTGTCTCCTGTATTAGCAGACGGATTCTTTGCTACTGACCCTAGAATATATTTAAGGAGAGCAACTGTGGTGCAGGAGTCAGGACTGCAAGGAGATCAGACTAGTCAATCCTAAAGGAAATATTCATTGGAAGGACTGATGTTGAAGCTGAAGCGCTAACACTTTGGCCACATGATGCAAAGAACTGATTCATTGAAATAGACCCTGATACTGGAAAAGACTGAAGGCATAGGAAAAGGGGACGACAGAGGATGAGATGGCTGGATGGCATCACCGACTTGATGGACGTGAGTTTGAGTAAATTCTGGGAGTTGGTGATGGACAGGGAAGCCTAGTCTGCTGCAGTCCATGGGGTCGCAGAGAATCAGACACAACTGGGTAACTGAACTGAACTGCACTTTATATTTGATAAGGCTGAAATTTCAGATCTGACTCAAGATCTAGAGTAATTACAGACTTGTAGAAGGACCTTCTTTTTTTAAATTTTTTAAAAAATATTTTATTTTGTTTTGAAGTATAGCTGATTAACAGACATTGTTGTGATACTTTCAGGTAAACAGCAAAGGGACTCAGCCATACATATAGATATATCCACTCTTCCCCACTCTCCAACTGCCCCCATCCAGATTGCCACATAACATTCAACAGGGCTCCATGTGCTATACCATAGGGACCTTCTTAATAGATCTTGCTCAAAGTGTAAAGGACAGTAATGTGTTTAACACATCCTACTCTTGTACCTACTCAACCATTTCGTTAGTGCTGACCCTGGCCTTGTGAGCGTTTCCAGCAGGTGCTCCAGTCCTTCTGCCTCATCATATTTCCTGCTTTGTTCCTGATTGCCTTGACTTCCCCACAAATCTAAGATAAGAATAAGAGGGCTGAGACTTCCCTGGCAGTCCAGTGGTTAAGAGTTTGCCTTCCACTGCAGGGAGTTTGGGTTCCATCCCTGGCTGGGAAGCTAAAATTCCACATGCCTCACAGCCAATAAAACAAAACATAAAACGGAATCTATATTGTAACAAATTTAATAAAGACTTTAAAAATGGTCCCCATCCAAAAAAAAAAAAAATCTAAAAAAATAAAAGGGCTTCAAAAACTGTATTTTGCTGATTAAAACCCAAGATAAAAAAATGAAAGCTAATCATCTTTTCCATTTTCCTCTTTTAATTCCTTTTTTAAAAAATTCCACTTGAGTCATCAATTGTAGAAGATAAAACAGTACAAGTATTGTATCTGTGTGCATGTGTGTTTGTGTGTTCATTTCAGGGAGGTGAATACTTGTCACCGCTTAAGTGGTGGTGTTTGACTTCAAAGGACAAAAAGTCATCCATTACCTGTATATTAACAGTGATGAAACTTAGCAACAATAAATATTTAGCCATGCACAAATCCTTCTTTACCTCACTTACAGACTGATTGGAAGGTTTTCACAGCTCATGGGACTGAAACTTGGCATCTACTCTGCTAGCCTAAGTTCATTTTTTATCTTCTTCTTCCTTTTCACAAGTTGTTTCTTAGTTACAGAACATCAAACATAAGTTGGATGTAGTTTCAAGCTTTTAGGGGGCCAATTTTGGATTTTAAAATTTTTTATTAAATAACAGTCTCCAGAGACGGATATTTATTATAAAACAATATCTTTAAAATTCATATTATTTTCAGTTTGTTTGATCCGTGGATATCATGCTTGTCAACATCATGAACTAATGAAAGAATCTAATTTCAGAGGAAGCCAAGCAAGAAAGGGGGAGTGAATGGCATTATTAACATTGGGATGAGGGCTGGCATCCTGTCCCTAGGGGGGCATCTCAGAACAGGGATTGGGGTATTGGTCCCAGAACGGCTGAGCTCAATGCAGTGCCTGTGGGCAGGAGTCAGGACTAGCAATCCAAAAAGGCTGTGTCAGCCCTATAGTCTAGGCCAGCTCACATCTCCAGAGATCTTCAGCCTTCTAGTTATACAAGGCAAAATCTCACAGCCAACTCCTTTTTGACCCTCCATCCACACCTCTTTAGCATTTCGTGAGTAAGCTGTGATTTATCTAAGAACATGAATGTTAGTAAGACTTTGTCCCTCTTAGGAGCTCTGCTGCTTATTAGCTGCATGACTTTGGTTTCACCTACTTAATGTCTCTGGGCTCCTGTTACTTCTTCTGTAGCATGAGGGTGGACTCCGTGATCTGAGGTGCCTTCCAGCCCTGACATTCAGGGAGGCTGCAGAAGTCAGTGAGAAAACAAGAGTCCCTTTCTAGTTTTCTGTTAATAGTCTATTTACTAGAACATAAGCAAAGAACCTCCTCTATGCTGAGGCTTCAGGTTATGGGGCTTCTTTCTCCATTTCTTCTAAGGACCTGAGCCTCGGCATGGAGATTTTGTTTCAGCATCTTTTTTTTTGGTGGAATAGCTAGAGTTCAGCTGTAGCTGAAGTGGTTTGTTTCTTTCTAGTTCCTTGATGCAAAATGAAATGGCCTTGATCTTGTTGCACATGCTGAAGGGCAGAAAGCTTATGAACCCTTCGCCTACCCTGGGCTTTCTGAAGTCCAGAAGAAACACTTCTGGTGAACTTGGCCTTTTCATTTCCATGATGTATACTGTGCTGGAAAGAGGAGCCTGGGGTTGGAGGCAAAACCCTAGTTTGAAGTCTTGGCTCTACCACTCTGAGCGTCAGAGTCTTCATTCTGAAAATGAAGATGGAAACACCACCAGGTTAGAGTGTTGTTTTCTTTTCTACTTTCATCATCTATTTCATTTCTTTTATAAGATAAGATCATGACTCATGAAGTTGATTTCGTGACCCGATCACTGATCTTGAAAACCCTGACATAGGTCATACTTGATCATTTTCTTTTTCCTTGGGAATACCAGAATTTGAACATGAAATGTGTCTGTGCAGCATGTCTGCATAACCAGAATCACCTCCCCTGTGTGTGCGCCCATGTTTTTACTCCATTGAGATAAAGGGAAAAAATACAAGCTTTACAGGCACAGAATCAGGAGTGCTTTGGGCTGGGAGACTTAGGAGCTATGTGGCTTTGAATGAGTTTCCTAACCTTTCTGTATCTCTGTTTCCCCTTTTTTAAAACCTGGGATAATATCTATCTCAGAAGATTAAATAAAAGAATAAATAAAAGTCCTTAACAGGAAATAAGCACAAATCAAACACTCACTTAAATGGTGGCCATCATTAGCTACTTTACCACCCAGCTNGAACTACTTTATCCTGCTTTGTATTACTAGCTCTCTCTTTATGTATATTTTTTTTATCTCATTTACTAGATTATGAGCAGAAACAACATCTTCTGTTTTACAACTCTATGGTCCTATTAAGATATCTCTTACATGGTAATGATCAGGAAGATACAAAGTTATTGGAAAGAATATGAGGAGATGGGTGTTTCCGTACTTGGTTGTTAAGTTATTGTTATAACTGTAAGGTGACTGGACACTTTTTGTCAAAATGTACAATATGTATGCTCTATCTTCTTTGTAGTTATCTTTTCTAAAGAAATAGTATCATAACATCAAGGTGAATATACAAGGATGATTGTATACTACAATACTATAAAATACTTTTACAAAAATAGTATAAAATACTGTTACAATACTATAAAACACTACAAAATTTTTTGTAGTATTTTATAAACAAGCTAAGTGCATTAGTATAGATTATGTTAATATATCCAGTGGAATAAATATATAGTTGTTAAAAAGAATGAAATAGGTTTATATTTACTCATCAGAAAGATGCTTTTGATATATTACTATATATTTTTTTTAAATCTGAAGGACAATTTTGAAACAATGAAGAAATGAACAAATTGTGTGTATGTGTAGGGGTTGTGCACTGATTAAAAGGAATATGAACCAGTTTCACTAGTACAGCTGACTGCTGACCAAAAATGAGATGTAAATCTATTTTGAGAAACATTAATAGATTTCTATAAAAGTTAAGTAAACTGTCAAGCCTCAGTTACTATCATTTAAAACAAGAATGAAGAAAAATTGAGTTAAAAATGTTAATTGCCCTTCTTGTCTCAAATTTGAAGTTATATCTTTGTAATTCTATCATCATTACTAACTTTTAATCCATTGAATCATAAAGCCTTGCTCCCTGAACTATTTTAATACTCTTCACATCATTCCCACTAGGTACTCTGCCAACCTTTGCTTCATATACTAGCAGAGAACTCATTACCTATGAAAGCGGCTGATTTATTTCTGGACAACTCTGACTATTAGAATTTATTTTTCCCTGAAACCAAAATCTCTCTTCTTACAGCTTCCTCATTGTTCTGTTTCCCTTTGGGGACAAATAGAACATTTTTCTCTCAACAGCCTATCTAAAACTTGAAGATGGTTGTTCTTGTTCTAATAATTTACCTTGTCCCCTACATATAGTTAATGTTTAAAAGATCTCTTAGTAGCTTTGTCTTGTCGTCAGAGAAAAAATAAATGAAATTAGTCAGTACTAATGTTTATTACAACTTAATTCCAAATCTAGATGTTATTGGTAGTGTTGGATAAGACAGTATATACATTTGTGGTTCTCTGTAAACATTCCAAAATTTTGGGTTTCTAGAAGAGAGAATTTTTTATACATATGCCTTCCTTCNTCAGAGAAAAAATAAATGAAATTAGTCAGTACTAATGTTTATTACAACTTAATTCCAAATCTAGATGTTATTGGTAGTGTTGGATAAGACAGTATATACATTTGTGGTTCTCTGTAAACATTCCAAAATTTTGGGTTTCTAGAAGAGAGAATTTTTTATACATATGCCTTCCTTCTCTCCCACATTCACGTTACCCATGATATAGTTAAGTATATTATGTGCCCACTGTCCTGGAAAAGGGACAGTTTTCATTCCAATCCCAAAGAAAGGCAATGCCAAAGAATGCTCAAACTACCACACAAATGCACTCATCTCACACACTAGTAAAGTAATGCTCAAAATTCTCCAAGCCAGGCTTAAGCAATATGTGATCCATGAATTTCCAGATGTTCAAGCTGGTTTTAGAAAAGGCAGAGGAACCAGAGATCAAATTGCCAACATCTGTTAGATTATCGAAAAGCAAGAAGAGAGTTCCAAAAAAACATCTACTTCTGCTTTATTGAATATGCCAAAGCCTTTCACTGTGTGGATCACAACAAACTGTGGAAAATTCTTAAAGAGATGCGAATACCAGACCACCTGACCTGCCTCTTGAGAAACCTGTATGCAGGTCAGGAAGGAACAGTTAGATCTGGACATGGAACAACACTGGTTCCAAATCGGGAAAGGAGTACATCGGGGCTGTATATTATCACTCTGCTTATTTAACTTATATGCAGAGTACATTATGAGAAACACTGGGCTGGATGAAGCACAAGCAGGAATCAAGATTGCTGGGAGAAATATCAGTAACCTCAGATATGCAGATGGCACCACCCTTATGGCAGAAAGCAAAGAAGAACTAAAGAGCCTCTAACGAAAGTGAAAGAGGAGAGTGGAAAAGTTGGCTTAAAATTCAACATTCAGAAGACTAAGATCATGATGTCTGGTCCCACCACTTCATGGCATGTAGATGGGGAGACAGTGGAAACAGTGGCAGACTTTATTTTTTTGGTCTCCAAAATCACTGCAAACGGTGACTGCAGCCATGAAATTAAAAGATGTTTGCTCCTTGGAAGGAAAGTTATGACCGACCTAGACTGCATATATTAAAAAGCAGAGACATTACTTTGCCAACAAAGGTCCAGTAGCCATGTATGGATGTGAGAGTTGGACTGTGAAGAAAGCTGAGTGCCGAAGAATTGATGCTTTTGAACTGTGATGTTGGAGAAGACTCTTGAGAGATCCTTGGACTGCAAGGAGATCCAACCAGTCCATCCTTAAGGAAATCAGTCCTGAATATTCATTGGAAGGACTGATGCTGAAGCTGAAGCTCCAGTACTCTGGCCACCTGATGGGAAGAACTGACTCATTGGAAAAGACCCTGATGCTGGGAAAGATTGAAGGTGGGAGGAGAAAGGGATGACAGAGGATCAGATTGTTGGATAGCATCACCGACTCAATGGACATGAGTTTGAGTGAACTCTGGGAGTTGGTGATGGACAGGGAGGCCTGTTGTGCTGCAGTCCATGGGGTCGCAAAGAGTTGGACATGAATGAGCGACAGAACTGAACTATCCTTATTAAATAGATGGCTTAATTAATTATATTCACCAATGTATACAACAGATTTCTCTTGATATACTAAATGCAAGATTTGGCTTAGGTATTTCAAATCTGAGGAATATTGATCTCTGATGTTTTGCCATGAGACATTATTAGGCTTCTGATATTCTATGTGATTCGCTTCTGGATGAGAACTTCACACTATTACTTTAGCTATTAAAGAAGAGCCTTTGGACAAGGAATTGTTAATAAATAGATTTTTAAACACTATGTCTGTTAATCCTAGAAAGTGAGGCTTAAAAGCTCAGAGAATTTCTATTGAGTATCTTTGCAAAGTTTTTAAATGTTTTTATATTAATACTAAGTTTGGATTTAACTCACTGAAGGTTAATGTCCTATTAGTAGATGGTACTCATTATTCTATTTGTTTTATATATATATATATATATATATATTTACCTCTTACATATTTTTTGCGGTCACTGCATCTTATTGATAATAATGAAAATAAAATATATTACTTGAAAGGATAATTCTCCCTAGTCATGCATCAGCATCTTCAATTTTTATTCTGTTTTTTAGCTATTTACCACAGTATTGACAGGCATTTGATTGCATGGCCTAGTTCTAATTATAGATATAGACTACTTCATGTGGAGCTAGATATTTCTAAGAGACTAAAGAAAAGATGTAATGCTGTGAACAAAGGAAACAGCAGCATGTTTTTACTGTAAATTGGCTGTTGTCATAAACAATAATTATCAACACAGTGTTGGTATCATGATACTGTTTTGGCCCTCTTCATTCAAACTATTTCTCTTTATATTTTACTGTGACTTTTTGAGCAGGGTGGGGGAACCCAACAGCTGTCAATCTAATCATTATATTCAGTCTACATTACCAGGCAAAATATATTTACAGCTAGATCTACACTGTTTTTACAAGTTTATTAAAAACATGTGTTGCCCAGTGCCAGGAATAGTTACAGAAAATGCTAACACCAGTAGGGAAACTGTCTCTTCACTTTCTTCTGAAGATATAGCTGCCCCATCACTTTAACTATGAGTTGAAAAGTAGATGTTGCATTGTAAAAATGTATATTGCAAATACGAATCTGTATGTGTGTGTGTGTGTGTGGTGGGGAGAGGTGTGCTGATGGAGGCAGTGAACAAGGGGAACCAGAACCATGACGCTTCCTTGTACCATTGATCTGAGATCACAGGCCAACCACTAATAAAATCAAGTTGAATCATGGGGCTTTTGGCACCTCAGTTTGTTTTAAAGAAACATGTCATTACAGTGACTATATTTTAAGCTGCATATATTTTCTTTGTAGAATTTTAATACTTTTCCGTAACTCATTGGAGTACTTTATTTCTGCAATTCTTGGGTTACTAACCCTCCCCACACCTCCACCACTCTTGAATAGTCTGGAGACATCACAGGACTCTTTCTACCTTGTTTGCAATTGGACCTAGCATAGAGGAAGAGCTCAAGAGACACTTAAGTGACCGAATATTTGAAAGAAAGGAAAGACAAAAGAAGGCCCGCTTTCTCCATTTGGCATGTAATCCTTCCGAGCTACTCCGTCCCACATTGTTCCTTCCCTTCTCTGAATTCCTATAGCCCATATGTATTAATCACTCAGTTCGTCACTTTGCTATATAATGTATTATGTTACTCCCGAGTTGTTTGAGGTATGCACACCTAGCTCCACGTTAGTTTATTGACTCCCCAGGGCCTTTGTATTATTTCTTTTCAGCAACTAATCTTGGGAGGCATCCACTGGGCATTTAGTACATACTTTGTGTCTTCACTGTGTTAAAATAGATTGCAAACTAATGTGAGAAATAGCATTCTATCATCTGGTTGAAACATCCACTTATTTCATTCTTCAAAGACTCAATGAACTTCCCAAGAATTAATCCAGTGGTGTAGAATGATTTGGTATTTCCCTTAATAGTGAAGAAAGAACTTACCACAAGTTACAATTGCCTTGTGCTGTTGAGTGATGGATGACAGATTGGTTTTTCCATCTCCTGATGCCATATCAGGTAAAGTTCAAGAATGAGAAATATATTTTCAAAATGAATAGCACATGTCAATTTCCTTGTAATGGTCTCTTTCTAATAATAGCAATAAACACTGAAAGGGTGCTACCATAAAATGTTACTAAATAGCAAGAAATACCCACTTGTATGGATTGCTGTTATTATTAATTTACAAAGCATGTACAGGTCTAACTGTTTGTTTTCCCATCTGACTATATATATTCATTTAGGCCAATATTGAGATAATATAGTGTTATCTGCGGAAGGAATCCTGACATGTCTTGTCGTTAAAATCCTTTAAGTTTCCCAAGGACTGCAATTTTCAGTTAAGCCGTTAGTTTTTTTTTTTTTTTCTTTTTGTCTTAATAGTTTCACACTGTGCTTTGAGTAAAAGGATTAAGTACTTCATTGTCTCTCCACCGAAAAAGGTAGTTTTAGACAAATAAGCAAATTGCTTCACAAATAGAGAACAAAAAATCTTCATCTGACTATCTGGAGCGCCAGAAAGCCCCTAGCATTTAGGGACTATCTAGGACTCCACACACAGTTTCCTGAACATTGTGCCTTTTCCATAATTTTCTTTATAATGAAATACTTGTCAAATATTTGACCCCCCCCCCCAAAAAAAAAAACATAAAACAAGCTGGAAGTTTACAGATGTTGTAGAATATTGTTAGGAATAAAAAGAGATGGCAGTGATACCAGTTGTCAGAAAATGACTCTAGCTCATGTGAAATAGAACCCAGTTGGCATTTTAGAAATCTTCAAATCCTGTAAATTCTGTTTACATTTGTAAGATCCTTTATCCTTACATGATGATTTCATCATGAATCAGTAAAGCAAACAAGTAAATACTGATACGAATATTGCGGGTGACATAACTTGGCATAAAAAATGATAGACTCTGTCTATAGATTACATAAGCACTGCCTTTGCTTCCTGATTCTGTGCAGTCTCTTGACTGTCTTTGGGTGGAGCTTTCAGGCTGGATCTCTTGTCCAGTTGTGGCAGAAGACCCTATGTACTAACTGGTTTTCAGGAATATTTAATGAGAGTTGACTGGGCAGCCTTCTAAAGAAACCCCTTCTTCTTTCATCTTTCTCCTTACTTTTCTGTATTATGTGATTTTATCAGGTTTTAAACTGAATCAAGCTCATTTATCTCAAAATTGAACAGTCATTCATGTTTTTTGAGGTAACTTTTCTTCTTAAAGTAGGCTGTATCACATTATATAGTTTTCACATGCATATTTAGAATAATGGTTTTAAGTTTAATTCTGTTGCAAGAGTAGAAATAGGCCTTTGATACAATCATGGATCATCTACCCTTCAGCTTAAAAAAATAAGGGAAGACAAAAACCCCTTAAATGGTGTTGGAGCAAGACTTGAGTGGCAGAATGCTCAGAAGAATCCAGTAAAGAATAAAACTTTGGAAATAATGAAAAGGAATTTTCCGTAACAAAGGTCTTTTTGGACAGTTGGAGTATGGTGGCCATGAAAAGTGGTTTCTCAAACTTTTCTTATTTAGCTAATAGCATTTTTTGTTTAGCTAATATTTCACTCTGTGGAAACATAAAACTCTCATAAGTTGATAAAATTAACATGGCCTTTTGGTCTGATAATGTTAGCAACATTTCTCATGTTTCAGTATTGCATCCAGCAGTCCTGTGTCCTAGAGGTTTTGTTTAATAGTGTTAGTACATTGTTTATTTACATCCATGTGGAGAGCCTGGTCATTGAGATTGGTTATGATTCTCCATGTATAATATTAAAAGACAGCTCTTCAGTTCCATATGAAATTTAATAGGATCAGATCTGACTAGGATCAGATTTAGTAATTTCAAAATTGTAAAATCAGCAGTGAACATGTATGGTAACTAGTTAGAAAGTATGTCTCACATTTGTTGCTTTTTTTTTTTTTTTTGGCCTAAGTAGCATATGGGGTCTTAGTTCCTTGACCAGGGATTGAACCCACCTTCCCCACATTTAAATGCGAAGTCTTAATCACTGAACCACCAGGGAAGTCCCTGGCACTCTTCAGTTTCTATTGCAGTTAATACAGTAAAGACTGAATAGTGTCAACAGTTTCCTATTATACTTTGTTGTGCTTCTAATTTTAACCTGTTTCCTTTTGTTCCTCGACTCATCTTTCCTATACCCTGTGGGTAAATTAACCTTAAAACATCACCTAATATAACCCTATTACACTGAATTTTTTTGTTACTACTACCTACAAATGATATCCGCATTCCTCAACCTGCCACCTGACACCGTCTGTTCTCTTTCTGCCTGACCCATCACTTACTATTCTTCTCTGTGAATTCCAGTGGATACATTCATCCTTCTTTCTCCAAGTTTTGATTGTATGGTCCATATTTCTTTCTACTTTTGCACTTTTTTTCTGTTGTCTTTCCTTTTAGTTGATACACTGTGATATATGGAAACAACATGAACTTTAGATGGACTAGAATGGGATTCAAATCTTGTATATTCCACTTAATAGATGCATAGTCTTAAGTTATTTAATCTCCCTGAGCTTTGATTTCCTCTTTAGGAAAACTGAATTTTAAAAAAAAAGTTCTGAGAGGATTAATTGAGGGTAATTTGATTCTCTCTGTCTCTCTGTCTCTCTCTCTCTCTCTCACATATACATACACACATAGTTCTGGCAGTAGGCATTCAGTAAGTTTTTTCTTCAAGATGCCCTCTCCTCTCCCCAATTTTTATCTGAGTCCAAATTTAGCTGCTTCTTTTCCATGAATTAACTCCATTTTTTTCCTGGTCGTGAGCTAGAGCTTTCTTTTCAGAATTTCTAGAACATTTGTGGCCAGCCTTCAACACTAATCAGGTGGGTTACTTGTGAGTTACTTTGTAATGTATTTACTTTATGTATTGTGGTGTACAGAGCAATTTGCCTCCCCTATGGTGGAGTCAGGAAGCATAGGCTCCACCCTATCCACAGACACTTTTTATATCCCACATACCAGTGGGGGTACACTGCAAGTGCAGGAAACTTAATGAACAGTTGTTCTTGCTGGTATAATGCTGATAACAATGTTTCTGGGAAATATGAAGTCAACCACCACGTATTTCCACAAAACCAGCTCTTTTCATCTACCCATTTTGGATACTTTTGACTATACCAGTACATCTGTACCAGCTGCTTTGCCACTGTTCAATCTGGTGACTGATACCCAGGCTATGTAGTTGTTAAATATTTTTATGTCTCCACTGCTTATGATATATGTTCTAATGCAAAATATTTATGAATTATTTTGCATACTTGTATTTCTTCCCCTTGGAAAGACTTCAGCACTGCAACTTTCTTTTATTATCTGACTTGGAAAAGAAATGCGTGATTTCTGATGAATTGTGTGCTATTTTCTGGGAATTTCTCCACCGACACATCTTTTGAACAGAAAGGATTTGTTCCCCAAGTTCTTACTCATGAGCTTTCAATAGACTTCAGATGTGGAGAAGCATTGCCCGACTCAAATACGATTTGCAACTGCATTTGATTCACTTTCCTCCTTTTCATGAAATTGAGATGGACGGCTGAGCCAACTAAAAAAAAAAAAAATAGTATATGTGAATTTCATTTTATTTTAATAATATTAGATTGCCCTCCAAACTGATGCTTGATACTGCAGGGCAAAATCACATATCTTGGATACTTTTTTTCTTTTTAAGCACAGTTAAAATTATAAAACAGTAGAGAGTATTGTTGACTGTGAATACCACAGTGTGATCTGTTTCAAAGTGAGGTAACTATCTGGAAGAGATTTTCAACTCTGGATTATGTTGGTGCTAATGGTTAAACCTGCATATCTTGTCTTTGATGTTCTGTCTGGGCTCATGTGAAGTAATGGGATCAAAAATAAAGTGTACACCTTTCTTTTGATCTAAGAAGCCAAAAAGAAAACAAATCGAAAAACCCCATCTCCTGCTATAATTTAGCAAATGCCACTCCTCCAGGAAGACTGATAAGATGGTGGGGCTCTGTTTCCAGATTTGACAGGTAGCGTACACTGAAAGATTTTCATAGACATTGTCCTTTGTCTTGAAGCAGTAAAATTTCAGATACAGTTACATAAATGTGGCTTTGTACCTTTATACCATCTACAAAATAAAAGGCAGGTTCGATTAATTTTCAAGAAACTTCTATCAAATGATTCGCTTCACTGTTAACTGATGATACAGTAGATGACTTATAGGACTGTGGGTCAGTTAGCTAGAAAGTGACAGTGAAAAGATGCCGACCTAAGAATTTTACCTTGACATCAGAGCCAGGCTACTTTTAAAAGGGATCTGTTTATTGTGTATTTTCTAGTGAAAATGGTCCCATCTTGTACTTGTTGAAAAAATATGTTTGCACACACACATATTCACATACTTCACAAACTCTGTGTGCTGCTGTGCTAAATCACTTTCAGTTATGTCCGACTCTTTGTGACCCCATGGACCATAGCCTGCCCAGCTTCTCTGTCCATGTGATTCTCCAGGCTAGAAGACTGGAGTGGGTTGCCATGCCTTCCTCCAGAAACAAAGACTCTATTCTAAATGAAAACTAACCATTCCAAACTGTGGTCATTTAAAAAATGAATGTATGTGATATTCAAGTGTTTTCTATTAAGGGGGAAAAAACAGGTGGGGGAGGAGGGCAATAGATGCTTTCCTCAGGTGGCCTGAAAAGGCTTAGCTCGTGCTGACTGTGTCTTGGTTGCTCTTGGCCCAAGTTAGCAGTTGCAGAGCCATTCTTTATGAAGCCCTATGGTGTTTTGAATAGGTCTTCTTGTGGACAGGTCACTTGCTCTACATTTGGGCAGGGCAGGAAAAAAGACACCAGAAGGAGATGGTAGGTTACAGTTCCCTTTACAGGACTTCATGTCTTAGGAGGTGGGATGAGGAATCCAGGAGACAAGACCAGAACTGAGCTCTTCATGTTCTTTCTAAGACCAGCCTCTCTTCATCTATGCTTTCCTCACCACTGTTTGCTTCTGTTTTATTTTTCCTGTAAATGATGCTACATTCTGTTCCACCAGGTTCCAGCCATCTCTTAATAGACCCATGGTGTAACATTTAAGCTCCTTAGCACATCTACCCTCAAGGACCTTCACAGTCTCTCCTCTCATCTCACTTCTTTCTCATCAGTCATTATCCCCGTCCAAGCTGGGCTGACTTCCCTCCACTGTTCTTTCCTGAGTACTGGTCCTAGGGCCTGGATGCAGCCTAGCCCTTTGTTCCTTTGTTTTCTCCACCCAGCCTGCCTGTCCTGAACTAAAGTGTCATTTATACTGTTGAAAGTCTCCCTTGAAAAAAACCCCATCAACCAAGAGGCATCTTTTCTCCCAACTCCCATTCAAAATCGTCTGTAGCTTCTTGCCATCTAAACAAAGGCTGGCTCCATGGCAGAGCATATGGGGCTTCATGATCATCTTTCATCTTTCTTGTTTCCCAGCACCTTTGACCCACCTCCCCACCCCTCTTCCACAGAAATGGTACAGTTTCCCCAAACTTGGCTCTCTCTCTGTGTCTCTCTGTCTGTCTGCTTTCTCTCGCCTTCCCAGGTTCTTTCTTCTGCTTGCCATGTGCTCCTCCAGGGACTCGCCCTCACTTGCAGAGTTCCTCTAAGAAGCCCCCTCTAGTCTGGCTCCTGATCATCTCCTGCATACCCGCAGTCCACTCTGATCCTAATCCTCAGCACACAACACTGAAATTGTCCTATTACTTCTTTTACTTCATGAGACTATGGGCACCTTGAAGTCAAGACCACATTTTATCACTGTGTCCACAGAACAATGCCAGGTATAACATACTAACGAGGAACTTCCCTTGTGGTCCAGTGGCTAAGGCTCCACGCTCCCAATGCAGGGGACCCCGGGTTTAATCCCTGGTCAGGAAACTGGATCCCACATGCTACAACTAAAGATTCTGTGTGCCTCAACAAAGATCAAAGATTCTGCGTGCTGCAAGTAAGATCTGGACAGCTAAATAAATAAATAATAAAAAGACACTAATGAGATTTCCTAATACTTAGAACACATGTGAGGTTTGAAGTCTGTCTAATGGTTAACTCTATTTCCTATTAAGGACATAAATTCCTTAACAGCAAAGATTGTACTTTATACAATTTAATTCTGAGAGTGTATTGCAGACTATCAGTATATGGCAGATATATACTGATTACTTTTGTTTTTATTCATTCAGATGAGTGTTGCTCTTCAAACTGTGCTCTCACAAAACTACACTTATATCAGGGTTGATGTTATTTCTTAAGACATTTTAAGAAATCTCTTTCACCGATAGTTTGGGAAACACCCCAGGAAATGAGCTTTATTACTTACTGTGACTTAAGTTGTTACTCAGCTCAGTCTTCACGTTTAGTTTTGAATTCAGACTTCTGGTGATGTGTTATAATGCCTCAACGCCCTCCCCCCACCACACCAATTTTGCAATTTTGAGCATATTTAGTAAATAGAACTGTACATTTCTCGAGGGCTATGACAGTGTCTAGCACAGTATCTTCCTTAAAGATATAAATGAAGGAATGAATGATGGAAAGAAATGTGTGAACAGCTCTGAAATATACTCACATATTTTCAGTTATCAACATAATTGGAGTACATTTTGGAGGAGAAGTTATTTCAATGTAAAACAAAAACTCATGATAATCTGCCTCCTTGTGCAAAGATGGTGCCATTTTCTGAGTTGGTAGGGAGCTTTGAGTCATTGGCAGGTATGTCGGTATTTTGTTTTGAGTTCTTCCTTTTACCTGATGTCTTTCTCTGATGTCTCTCTTTTCAGTCTCTACTCTTGGGCTTCTAGACTTCCTTAAGACCTAGACCTATTTCAGCTTCTTTCCTCATAAATTCTTATTTTGTTTCATCCTATCTTTCTGTTTCTTTTCTTTTGTTCCAGTTATTGGATTTTCTGATAGTCTTCTGCAAGATCCTCTTATCTTTATGAGGACCCGTGAAATTTTAGGATCTTAGTAACATATATAGCTCATTAGCATAGATACTTTTAGTGTTGTACAGTAGACAAAAAAAGAATTTTTTTTAAGAGTTAGGGCAAACAGAAAAAAAAAACATTTTAAACATTATTTTCTTCTTTTAGAAAGATATGTAAGTCTGGTGAAATAAATGAACATTGTTAGGAGAATGACTCTGCTTGAGTCAACTTAAGGAGAATGAAGTGATAATAAAGTCAAACAGTCACTGGGCAGTTTCTTTAAAACAATAGCCATGAGGATTTGTTGTATTCTGAGTGGTACAGTTACCTTTGCTCTCATACTCATAGGCTTGCATGTTTGTGTATATATAATTATATATTATAAGACTATATAATTAAAACTGAATACTGAGCATTTTCTGTTTTGAAGTTTAAAAATCATTTTTAAATACTCAAAAAGTCAGCTTCCATTCACTTTTCTGGAATAAAGAAAAAAACGCCCATGGAAGTAAAGGGGACATATTATTTACATATCCCATATTTACTATTAGTAATCAATAATCTATATCCCCTCTTTTTACCATGCTGACAAGAGTGGCACATATTTCCTAGTGTAGGCTGTGTCCTCAGAAGGCAGCCATAGCTTCAGTACAAGTAGCTTCAGTGACATTTCATCACATGGTTTCCAATGTACAAGCTTTTAAGCCTTCAGCCCAGTGGGTCACCTTTAAAAAGGAGCCATGTCATTTGAAAGAAGCTTAAGAAAACTAATAAAGTGCTGGTAAGTGTGTTGGAAATGGGTGGCACAGTGTTCACAGTTGCCCCTTTGCCTTCCTGGTCCCAATAAACCTACACTTAAAAATAAGAGTGACTCAAGAAGTCAGAAAAAAGATGGTGACTGTATGGAATGATATCAAAGACCTTCTGCCAGGCACTATAAGCTAATGGCATATTGGACTTGTGATTATTTCTCAGAAAATATATTTATCTTATATTATCGAACAAAATAAAGCACTTGTCATAGAATATAGTTAGCCGCATTTGTTTATTTGGGAGGAAAGCTCAAAGTAAGTTGTTCTTACTCTTTTGGGGGATTCTCAGAGTGATGATAATAGAAAGCTCCCAAGCCCAGGAGCCTGAAGACCTGTTTCTAATCCCAACCTTGACAGAATCAGAGCCCACTTAATCATATCCATGAGTTAAATTTTCTAGAGCAAGGTTACCTAAAATGCATCCTGTCTGTATCTGTAAGTATAGATATAGATACAGTCTCATAGAATGCTTCCCCGGTAGCCCAGTGGCTAAGACTCTGTGCTTCTAACGCAGGGCATGCTGTTCATTCCTTTGTCAGAGACTGTGGTTCCACCTGCCAAAGGAAAAAAGAAATTTTTTGAGTGGATGAGGGGGAGAACCTGGCATACTTTTATCTCCTGTGGTTATTCACAAAGCGTGTTTGCATATACAACTCTTTGAGTAAAGAAATCTACCTAACTTTATTTAATCTAGTGCTTCCAAAGCGTACTGGAACACAATTTTTTTTTTTCCTCATAGAATATGTTAAAATCTCAAGAAACTTTTATTTTCATGAACATACTTTGGCAAAGGCACTTTTTGGCTTTGGGCTTCCCACCTGAAAATTGAAGGGGTAAAACTGAATAATTTCTCTGGTCCCTATTAGATATCAAATTTATTTTAAAAACTCTCAATTGTGTGGTCACCAGAGTCAATGCCAGGGTGAAGGATGATTTTTCTGACAGAAAGTTGGTAAAAAATAAAGTTTTTTAATATGTGTGTTTACTATCACTTAAACTCTTTCTCCCTTCATCTTGTACTCCTTCAGACTCCTTTAGAAAATAATTTTAAATCCACACACTAGCCCTTAATTTTGAATTTAATTTAAACTTAATTTCTATCAAGGGATAAAATGCATAAATTTCCTATACAGTTTCCACTTAAAAATGTGTGCATAGTAAGTCCACAAGAAAACATATAAATTTCTCAAGGCTTTATGATGATTGCTGTAGTTGCCATTGCACCACCCTCCCACCTCCACCCACACAGCAGAGATCAGGAAAAATATTCTCTTACTTAATAATTTTTTTGGAAAATTTACATTTTCTTCTTTTTTTTTCTTTTCCCTGCTTCCTTCAATAGGTAGAGTATGTGTTGTGTGCCCACCAAGTAGCAGGCACTGTGCTGCCCGCTAGGGATGCAGGAGGGAGCCAAGTAAGATGAGGGCCTTATCTGATGATCTGAGAGTTTAACAGAGTGAGGGACAGTAATCAAGTAAGCTCAGAAACTAAACAGGAAGAGTTCAATGCAATCACATGCTACAAGTAATAAATATATGGTACCATCAGAGTACATAATTGGAGGCTTGTCATAGGGAGAACAAGCAAGGAAGGCTTCCCTGAGGAAGTGGTGACTGAGCTGTGTGAAAAGGAAGAGAGAAGTTAGCTGATAGTGGAAAAAAAAAAAAAAAAAAGAGTATTCATGGACCACAAGATAATTCCACATTTATTTTAGTTGTTGTTCAGTTGCTAAGTCGTGTCTGACTCTTTGCAACCCCAGGGACTGCAGCATGCCAGGCTTTCCTGTCCCATACTATCTCCTAGAATTTGCTCAAATTCATGTCCATTGGCTCAATGGTGCTATCCAACCATCTCATCCTCTGTCACCCACTTCTCCTTTTGCCTTCAATCTTTACCAGCATCAGGGTCTTTTCCAATGAGTCAGCTCTTCATATCAGGTGGCCAGAGTATTGGAGCTTCAAATTTAGCATCAGTCCTTCCAATGCATATTCAGGGTTGATTTCCTTTAAAATTTCCACATGTATTACTGTACTTAATCTTCATTTGTAATTCAACACATATTTATTGAGCTTCAATTACATGCCAAACAAGGGGTAGATGTTGAATCTCCCTTTGAAAGAGAGAGACTGGGTAGACTTAGCCCATAGGGTAAGGTACCTGAAAGAATCATAGTAATTTGTAACTAGCCAAGACCTTGGTTTTTAAATTTCTACAAATGTCTTGGTGACAGTATAACACTATACACAGCATTATGAGCTGCGTAAAACAGTATGAGCAAAACAGTCTTTCAGACATTCATCACTTTCTTTTTGTGGGGGCAGGGGCACTTTGGAGCGTTCACTCATTTATATTATATTCTCAGGATCACTGAGAGTTGGTACTAGAAGAATCCTTCCAACCACTTCATCTTACACATGGGGAACCTGAATGATGACATCATATTTTAAATATGTTGCAATTCAGAGTTATCACTAAGTTAAACCTTCCTCTCATTTGTCTAGGCTTAAATTCTTATTGCATGTATCATGGATCAGAGTTGAAAGATCACCCCCAGCAAATCTCAGGGTAAAATTCAATAATATAGTTGGTTCATTAGGCAACTCTTCACAAAGCCAGCATCTTAGAGAAAATCGGCTATGCCATTTAGTGACAAGGCAGAAGGCGTCTACTTCTAAGGCTCTCAGTATTCCACTGCACATAATTTTGGGCACAGTGCAGTTGCTTCTTATTTTGGAAAGTACTCAGTATTGGGTAAATTGTTTAAAAGGACACTCCACCACTTTTTCTTGTGTTTTTGAATGTTCTTTCGATATTGAGAGTTGTGTTAATACTTGCTTTTCAACTACTAAAAAAGAAAAAAATTTTAGAAATAGAATTAGGTATGAAACTAATACCTACTGTGCGTGGCATACTCACAGTACTCCCTGTGATGGGATCTGCCATTGTGTCACTGTGTCACCATAACTGTGGGGAATAACTCTTCGACTCTTCACTGGCTCATTCAAAACTGTTTTGATGACATTTTCAAGTTGTTTGCCCTTTAATTATCTGTCTCTCTCTCCACCCTCTCTCTATGTATGTATACATTAAATGCCGTGAAATAATTCTCAAAATACAATGAAGAAATCCTATAATTATTACCAATAATTATCACAGAATAATTATTCTTGGTTATTGAGTTTTTATTACATTCATGATAAGTGATAATGAATAATTTTTTTTAACTAGGGAAAGAAGCAGGTGGGATTAAGAAGAAACATTTCTTGAGCATTTGCCATTCTTTAGGCATAGCCATTATAATTTAATTCACAAAAATGTAGTCATTATCAACATTCTTATGATACAGAAACTGAGGCTCAGAGAGATTGATTTTTTGACCAAGGGTCACATAGTAAGTGGCAAAGTTGAGATTTGAACCAAGTGCTTCTAATTTCAAGCCAATACTCTCTCTGAAATGGAAGCAGTGGAATATTTTTCTTCTAAAATCATCTAGCTATTGAAATGTTGTGTTGCAGAAAGATGTAATGAGAATTGAACCATCAAGTTGTTATCAGGAGCTTTCTGTATCCATTTTACCAAATTGCCAGAATTCCAGAATCCTTTTCTCTTGTTGTCTGAATGCATTACACATGTCTAAGAAGGTTTGATAATAACGTAGAAAATTGTTTTTCTTAGGAATTGATGAGTATTATATTACATCTTAAGATGGTTATCTGAAATGTGTCTGTGGCAGATTGTACATAAAATTTAAGAAGGATGTTCCTCAAGGTTTAAACAGAACAGAGTGACCGGCTCGGTAATTTATTAGTTTTCTGTCCCTGCCCTTGTGGCCTTCAGCATCTCCTCCTGGCATCTATAATACTTTGAGGCCACCACCAGGTCCCTCCCTCTGTCTGAGATGCTCACCACCCCCAGGCCTGAAGACAAGCCAGCTTTGAGTAGAGGGTGAGAGGACCCCAGCACAAGAGAGTGTCCACACTTACCGTAGTCTAGTCAGCACTGAAGGACAGCTCCTTGTGGGTAAATAGTCAATATCTGTCATTTTGATTTTGTCCAAAGAAGTATTGAGATAAAATTCAAATAACTTAAAATTAACTATTTTGAAATAAACAGTGCAGTGGTATTTAGTGTATTCTGTTGTACAGCCATCACTTCAATCTAGCTTCAAAACATTTCTATCACTTCAAAACATATCTATAAAGAACACATGTATGCCCATGGCTGATTCATGTGAATGTATGGCAAAACCCACCACATTACTGTAAAATAATTAGCCTCCAATTAAAATTTTAAAAAAAGAAAATAAAAAGCCCTATCCCTTAAACACTTTCTTCACATCCTTCCTTCTTCTCAGCCCCAGTCTATTCTGACTCTGTAGATTTATCTGTTCATACAAATGGAATCATACAACAGGTGACTTTTTTTTTTTGGTCTGGCTAGAACCCTTAGCATAATGCTTTTCAGAGACCATCCACCTGTCATACATGTCAGTACTTCATTCCTTTTTGTGGCTGAATAATATTCCATAGTCGGTGTATATATACAGTTTGTTTATCCATTGATGGGCGTTTGGGCTGTTTCTACCTTGAGGCTATTTATTGAATATACTATCTGTAATCGGGCTTCTTAGGTGGCTCAGTGGTAAAGAACCCGCCTGCCAATGTAGGAGCCACAGGAGAGGCAGGTTCGATCCCTGGGTCAGGAATACCTTCGGAGGAGAAAATGGCAACCCACTCCGGTACTTTTGCCTAGAGAATCCCATGGACAGAGGAGCTTGGTGGGTTGCAGTCTTTGGGATCGCAAAGAGAGAGACACAACTGAGTGACTGAGCATGAGCACACCTATAATTAATTACCCACTCCCCCAAAGAAACCTATTGCAAAACTTCCTGAAATTGGGCAAGGGTACAATTCGGGCTGAACCTGCCATTAAGTTCTTTTTGATGCTGACTCACTGAAATGTATTGTTATGTTACTTTGATAAAAGATATAAATGTATATGTTACATGTACTATACCAAAAATATACACAACTTTAAAATGTAATATCTAGTTATTTATTATGTTTTTGTTTGTGTTTAGTACTTAATTTAGTAGAATTACACAATGTCTATTGGGTAGTTCAGGTTAAAGACACAAAAATAAGCTCTTCCCCAAAGCTCTAGTCACCAAAAGCGTTAAATATACTGTTTTGTCAATTAGTAAAGAAAGACTCTTGAAAACATTAAATTATCTGGCATGCCTACATATATAATAATTATGCAGCCAAATCTTTTCCTTTTGAAACAATTTATACATTACATAAACCTAAGTTTCTCATCCAAGTATCATTTCAAGAGAGGCAGGCTTGAATAATGGAGGCAATGGGGAAACATAATATTACGATAATGTTCTTTGGTGCGGTTTGGAAGATTTTAGGAAACATTTGGAACTATTTTTCTCATAAAGTCACTTAACTATTGAAGTGTTATGATAGCATTTTCCTCTGCATTGTATATAATACAAAAGGAGTCCAGTTAAAGGAGACATCAACTCTAAATATTCCTGTTAGAGGGATTTCCACCAACCAGGAAATTACATGCTCTGATTTCCTGGTATTAATTTAATAAAAGGATGCAGGGAAATAAGGAAGAGCTAGGTGATTTAGGGTGTCCCCTTTGCCTTCACATGTCAGTTTCTTTGCAGCTTTGTTTAACAGAACGACATCAAATTCTCAAATGGATGGAAAAGGACCTGAATTTTCAGCATAAATACGCACTGACTAAATTGCTGTGATTTTTTTAAAAGGAATATTTTTAACTAGATTATAAACCAGAACTGTTGAAATGAAGAAAATGTTTAAACTTTTCTTTTACTTACACCATCATTTTTGGCCTCTTTGAAGCTTGACAGATATGTGCCTCAAAAGTTTTAAACATCTGTCAAGTGTTAAATTAAGTTCCCTTGTGAGTTGACAACCATTATGTTCTTTGAATTTGACATATAGATACTAAGAGGTAATTGTTTCCTATTATAAAATAACTATGGCCTTTCTATCAATTTAAATTCTATCACTGATTAAAAGCGTAATGCTTTTTAAAGATATATAATCTGTTGAATGAGGAAATGAAAGCTGTTTCATGCATGCTTTTAAGAAGTGTAGAATATTTTTGTTATGTTTGAGCTTAAGAACAACCATTTCTGTTGAGGGCTGCCGCGTTATCTGTTCTCAGAGATGATTAGAGGATGTGGCTGTGTTATACATCAGAATGGATGAAATTCCTTGTCAGTGAACGTTGGGGAAAGTACTTGAGAGATCAAACCTCAAGAGAAGAGTATTCGTTTCAGGCTGTCACTAGCATGGTCATTCTCAACTCCTCCTCTCCTTAAAACAAAAACAAAACAGAATAAAACAATAGCTCAGACACCAGCTAAAGCAGACAGAGGAATTCTCTGAACTACATTGATCTTAAATGGAATTCCACTAAAAATGAAACCTACTTTGTGATAGCACTTTGAGTGGAGAACAGTAAGTGTCAATAACTTCAGTCAAACCGATGAGATATTTTTCCATTTTCAAGTAGAATTTTCTGAGAAAATGAACTGGAGATGGGATCCAGAGACCAATACCTCTCATTCTCTGGCAAACTTGACTGAAAAATGTGAAGCCCTTTTGGGCTTCCCAGGTGGTCCAGTTGGTTATTGCCTGCAATACAGGAGACCTAGGTTCAATCGCTGGGTTGGGAAGATCCCCTGGAGAAAGAAATGGCAACTCACTGCAGTAATCTTGTCTGGGAAATCCCATGGACAGAGGAGCTTCATGGGCTGCTGTCCATGAGGCCACAAGAGTTGAACACAACTTAGCAACTAAACCACTAGGCCACTGATAATTGTCTGAAGTCCAATGGAAATCAGAGAGTTAACTGTTAACATGCCAGGGTTAGTGCTACGTGATGCAGCGCAAAAGCAAGCTCCCTGGAGTTTCTAGCAGGAGGCAAGCTGGGAGAGGGCTGTGCTGGGGTGTGTGTGTGTGGGTGAAACACCCAACCTTGCCAGGGGCATTTAATCAAAAGCCTGGAGCCAGACTTGCACAGCTCTATTTAGGACTTGATTCTAACTTATTGAGAGGTTTAAAAAAATCATTGGTCAGTATCTTAGTACATTTGGGGTGACGGCTCTGCTTGTTAATACATTTTACCTCAGGAAGATACAAAATTTTACACCCTCACTATACCTATTCACCCTGACTCTGTCCTCTTGGATAGAGAACAAGCAACAGAAAACCCGTGGGCTCTGTGACTGTGTGAGAATCCTGGCTATATGAAGATTTGCTCTTCCTTTGTTCTGTATCCACATGGCTGCCATCATACCCTGCTGTCCTGCTTTCAGACATTTTCTTCCCTCCTTTATGTCTCCCTTGAATTAGCCACTATTTTATAATCCAGTATACTTCTGGGCTTTCCACATTGTCTTTTCCATGGGATCATGCCTATCTGGTCGCTCAGGTTTAGAAATGTTTCTCTAACCTAAGCTTCTACCAAATTCTATTGTCTCCATATTTTTTTCCTCTGTTGTTAAGTGTTTCACAATGCTTAGTGGCCACTTTCTTTCAAGTTCCTGATCATTTCCACATCCCCTACTCATCCCTCCATCTCAGTTTGTCTGATTTAAGTCCAGAAAAGTAGTTTCCCTGCTTGCTTCATCTGCCTTCTCAGAGCTTAAACTCTTAGCAAAGTAAGTCAAGAATGTATCCATTGTTGTGTGTTTGCCAAGTAAGACTTCCAGATGGTGTCCTCATGGTTGAAATCTCTCACTACAACTATATATTTACTTCTGTGCCCATTTTGTAATCTCTGTTACCAAACCATATCCTCTACCTGACCTGTGGCAGTTTGCAGTGCACTTATTTAAAAAAAAAATCCTCATCATTTTCTCTCTTTTCTCTGAATCACTTCCACTCTTGGGTCTATAATCTACATGATCTTTGAGATGTACCTAGCCCTCTCCTTTGAACAAATCCTTTTTCCTCTGGGCAAAGTTTTCCTGTTGGCCAGGGTTTATTCTTAACAATAGCACTTTTACTAAAAAAGCTAGTATTTATTAAATGATTACTGTGTGCCACATTTAGATTAGTAACATTTGTGAGTTCATGTATTAAGCTAATAGTAATTTCTGTGGTATAGTATAAATCTCTCCATTTTACCTATGAAGAAACTGAGGCTTGGGAAAGTGAAGAAACTTGCCCAAGGCTACTTTGCTAACAAGTGATTAGGCCAGGATCTGAACCTAGAATTCTCATATTCCCGACTTGGCATTTTAAATCAGTGCTAATGGCTCAGCAATAAAGAATCTGCCTGCCAATGCAGGAGATGCGAGTTCAATCCCTGGGTCAGAAAGGTTCCCTGGAGGAATCTTTGGCAACCCACTCCACTGTTCTTGCGGTCCCATTGACAGAGGAGCCTGGCAGGCTACAGTCCATGGGGTCACCAAGAGTCAGACATGACTAAGCAGCTGAGCACACACACAGCCCTTAAGGGCACACCTTATTGCATAAAAATTCCAAGTTAAATCACTCTCTCATTCAAACTCTGTGCATGGGTGTACAGACCCCTTAGGCTTAACATTTTCATTCTAGTTGGTTTCCCTTTAATTTTTCCCTGAAACTTTCTGGGCATTTTTACCACTTGCTGCTTTGTTTTATCCCCCATGGTTTCAGATTTTACAACTGTGTCTGAGTGTTTTTCTCCCTGTCTTCCTTCCAAACTTTAGCTTAGAGTCTTTTTGATGATACTGGCAAATTGGAGATATTCTTTCCTGGCTTCATGAAAAACACTTTTTCTGATGTATTCTTCCCTTCGTTGGCATTTATAAAACCAATTCTCAGCACTGCCCATGTAGTCACCAGTTTATGCCTTATGTCCTATTTTCTCTTCTAGGTTTATAACCTTCTGTTTTAAGAGATAAAACACCAGGCATCCATATCTTCCCACCACACCCTCTCCCCCACCCCCACAAAGTCCTTGAATTTTTTTCCAAGGTGGCAATTATAACAGTTCTCAACTCTGGTGGCACATTAGAATCACCTGATATGAACAAATACCAGAGCCCAGGCTTCCACCCAGATCAGTTGAATCAGTCTCTGGGGATGGGTCTGAGACATTCCTAGTATTTTAAAACTCTCCAGTATTTTAAAACTTCCGCTCTGTAACCACAGTAAGATCCACAGCCTTATGAGCTTTGTCTGGCGGTAGCACTCATTCCCACTGGAATGAACAGGAGTGGGTGCGTTTTCTGAGTCTGAGCAGGCTCCTTCTCCCACTAATCTTCATGCTGCAGAAAGACAATGAGGCTCCTACTTAGCTTGACTACAGCTTTGCTCCCAGGAATGAATAAGTTCTGTGAGGTTTGTCTTCCAACTGCAGTAGGTAAAAGCACTGTGCTTATTACCTCCCAAGGTTTGCCGATCCTCCTAGGGCTCTGTGGTGCCTCTGGAATCACCCTCCACGGAGAGCCAGAACCTTTGGTGTCCTTCCAACCACACTTTTCTCCCCATCTCTCTGGAAACACATTCTTTCACTGACTCTTCCCTTGTCATTTCTTTTACTCTGCTTTGTCAACATCTTTTTTCAATCGTATTGCCTTCTAAGAAGACCTCCTGCTTCTGTTTTGATCTAGGTTAGAGAGACATTCTTAAATCTGTTCATCTTCTCCAGCAGGAAACAAACTGGCAGGTAGGGTAGACCCAACTAGGCAGGAACACAAGCAAAAATACTATCTGTGAGATGTGACTCCTGTTTTCTGGGGCTTGCTTGTTAGTTGAGAAGGAAAAGTGAAGGTATGTGAAAGCAAGAGCATGCATAGTCATTAATATTCAGGAGTCTCAGAGAAGGCACTTTGAAGGTAGGTCTTAAACTGAAGCTTTTAGGATAAGAATAGAAGGGAACCTTGATTTGATTGAGCAATGTCAGCAAAGGTGTGGGGATGATGTTCAGTATGGATTACATGGAAGAATTGATCAAGATGGCAGACCAGGAGGATATGGATCTCACCTCCTCCCCATGAACACATCAAAAATACATCTATGTGTGGAAAAATCATGGCTGAAAACAAAATGGAAACTGGAAGAAATTATCTACACATAATGGATGAAAAGGGAAGAAAAGTGATTGGGTTAAGACTTATGACCCTGAAAAGGGGACTCAGAGGAAAAGGGCAAAGACCTGCCCTGGAGAGTGAGCAGCGAGAGCCACAGACTGGACATCCCAGTTCTGGGGTCTTACACAGGGGAGATGAACCCCCTTGTCTGGTTGGAAGCTGTCTGGGAATAACGGGGCTGTAGGAAACCTGGACCTTGCTCACCAAGAGAGAGTAGGGAGAGGACACAGGGTGGTCAGTGCAGTGAGAGGACAGCTATCGTGGTTGCTGAGTTCCCAGCCGAGGAACACTCCAGTCCTGTCACTCCACCTGGCAGCATGGATGGGACCTAGGGCTGCAAAGACTGCAGAGAAAGCCTATCTATGGGGCACGGAATGGGTCCTGGTCCCAGGAAAGAGTGTTTTCTCAAGCAGCACACCAGAAGTCACTCCACCACAGCTCATGTCCCATGTATGCTGAGAGAGTTCACACAAGCCCCACCTGCCCTACTGCAAGGCTCCACAGCAAAGCAGAGGTAGCGGAAGCTAATAGCAGTTATCAGCCGTGAGGGACAAAGGAGACTTGCGCCAGAGGTGGTATTTGAGCAAAGCGAGGGAAACAATTACAGGCACAGACAGTGCATGAGAGATAGCTTGGACCTCTGTCTGTAGTGGACAGGAGCCAAGAGTCTGTATTAACCTCTCTTCCTTCAACACTCCGTCTCCTCTGGGGCAAGATTCCTGCTGCTGGGAGAAGAGAAAGCTTCCACTTAAAGGGGGCAGAACCAACCAGAGCCCAACCCTGAGGGCTTCAGCTCCAGCTATAAGGGACCAGATCCCATCCCCAGTAGGGCATCGAGGGCCACTGAGCAGAGGGGAAGTCCCACCTCACACCCACCTCCAGCTGTAGCCCCTGCACCTCCAGCTTCCACCCCCACAAAGATGATAGCTGCCAGCACACCTTGAGGAAAGATATGACTGGCATCCATATCAAATCCAGCTCTCCCATCAAAGGCATTGGGCACATGCAGTCTACATAGGGACGCTCTCACATAGCAACACCCCTTCAAGACCACAGTAGGTAACTGTTTCACCTGAATTCAGAGTCAGAGAAAGTTAAGTAAAATGAAAAATCAGGGAAACAGCTGTCAATTTGAAGAACAAGAAAAAAATCTGAAAAATTAGTGAAACATATAAACAATATACCATGTTAAGACTTCAAAACATTGTTTTTTAAAAATGTTAACTAAATAGATAAACAGTGAAAATTTCAACAGGGAATTATAAAATATAAAAAACACCCAATCAGAAATGAAGAATTCAATATAACTGAAATAAAAAGCACGCTAGAGGTATTGAATAGCAGACTTAAGTTAGACAGAAGAATACGTGAGTGATCTGGAAGATAGAAAAATGGAAATCACCCAATCAGAATAGCAAAAACAAAATTTTTTAATGAAAACAACTCAAGAAATCTATGGGAAAAAAATAAACATATCATCATATACTTTTTAGGGATTTTAGAAGGAGAAGAGAGAGAAAAGAGAATTGAAAATTTATTGGAGGAAATTATAGTTGAAAACTTCCTAAACCTAAGAAGGAAACAAATATCCAGATACAGAAATCCCAGAACCTTCCAAACAAGATGAATCCAAACATTCACACCAAGACTTATCATAATTAAAATAGTAAAAATTAAAGAGAGACTTTTAAAAGCAGCAAAAGAAAAACAGAATGAACATACAGTGGAATCCCCATAAAGCTGTGAGTTGATTTCTCTGTAGAAACTGCAGGTCAGAAATGAGTGGCATGATATTTTCAAAGTCCTGAAAGGAGAAAACCTGCAACCTACTGTACTCTACCTAAAAAGATTATGATTTAAAATTGAAGAAGAGATCAAGAACCTTTCAGACAAGCAAAAATGAAGAGTTCCTAATACTAAACCTACCCTAAAAGAAATGTTAAAAAGTCTTGTCTAAGTGAAAAAGAAGGAAGAATCTATAGGAAAGGGAAATCCCATTATAAAGGCAAATGTATAGTCAGAACTGAGGATCAACCACTTAAGTCAGTAGAAAGATTAAAAGACAAATCATTATAAAAGCAACTATAACGACGATAAACAGGTAAGGGATAAATACTAATATATAAAATACGGTATCAAGTGCACAGCATGGAAAAAGGGAGTAAAAAATATAGATCTTTAATAATGTATTTGAACTTAAATGACTACCAGTTTAAAATGTATATGTTGATCAANACCTGTACTCTTTAAACAATTCCAAAAAATTGAAGAGGATGAAACACTACCAAATTTAGTATATGAGGGCACAATTACCCTGATACCCAAATCAGACAAAGACACTACAAGAAAAGAATATTGCAGGCCAGTATTTTTGATGAATACCGATGCACAAATCATCAAGAAAATATTAGCAAACCAAATCCAACAGTATGTAAAAAGAATCATATAGCATGGTCAAGTGGGATTTATCCCAGGAATGCAAGAATGATTCTCTATTCACAAAGCAATCAATGTGATAAACTACGTTAACAAAAGAGAAATCATCTCAAAAGATGCAGAAAAAGGATCTGACAATATTCAACATACATTCACAATAACACCTCTCATAAAAGTTGGTATGGAAAGAATATATATCACAATAATAAAGGCCATTTATAACAAACCTAAAGCTAACATCATATTCAACAATGAAAAACTGAAAGCTTTTCCTCTAAATTTAGGACAAGGATGCCCACTCTTATCACTTCAATTTAATGTAATATTGAAAGTTCTAGCCACAGCAGTCAGACAAGAAAAGTAAATAAATAAAGGAAAGAAAAGGGAAGTCGGTCAGTCGTGTCTGACTCTTTGCCTACCAGGCAAAGGCTGTAAAGACTGTAGCCTACCAGGCTCTTCCATCCATGGGATTTTCCAGGCAAGTGTGCTGGAGTGGATTGCCATTTCCTTCTCCAGGGGATCTTCCTGACCCAGGAATCGAACTCGGGTCTCCCGCATTACAGGCAGACGCTTTACCGTCTGAGCCACAAGGGAAGCCCAAAAGGCATCCAGATTGGAAGGGAAGAGGTAAATCTTTCATTCTTTGCAAGTGATACAATACTATATATAGAAAACCCTAAAGTCCTATCTGACTCTTTGCAACCCATGGACTCCCTGCCAGCCTCCTCTGTCCATGGAATTCTCCAAGGGAATGCATAACCATTCCCTTCTCAAGGGATCTTCCTGACCCAGGGTTCAAAACCAGGTCTGACACATTACATGCAGATTCTTTACCATCTGAGCCACCAGGGCAGGTGATGCAGTACCATATATAGAAAACCCTAAAGATTCCATCAAAAAGCTATTAGAACTATTAAATGATTTCAGTAAAGCTGCTGGATACAAGATTGATATACAGATATCTGTCACTTTTCTACACACTAATAATGAACTATGAGAAAGAGAAAGTAAAAAAAAAAATTAAAATTTCATCAGAAAGAATAAAATACCTTAAACTGAACCAAGAATTTAGAAGACCTATACTCCAAAAACTATAAAATATTGATGAAGGAAATTGAATATAATATAAAGAAATGAAAAGATTCCCCATACTTTTGGATTGTAAGAATTATTATTGGCTAAATGGCCATACTACCCCACCCCCCCCAAAAAAAATCTACAAATTTAATGCAACCCCTATTAAACACTCATGACATTTTTCACACAACTAGAACAAATAATCCTAAAATTCATATGGACCCACAAAATACCCCAAATGGTCAAAGCAATCTTGAGATTATAAAGAACAAAGCTGGAGGTATCATGCTTTCTGACTTCAGACTATACTACAAAGCTATAATAATCAAAATGGCATGTAACTGGCACAAAAGCAGACACAGAGATCTATAGAGAGGCCAGAAGTAAACCCATACACCTATGGTCCATTTATCTACACAGAAGAGGCAAGAATATACAGTGGAGAAAAGATAGTCTTCAATAAGTTGTTTGGGAAAACTGCAAAGCCACATGTAAAAGAATGAAATTAGAATAGTGCCTTACACCGTATGCAAAAATAAATCAAAATGGATTAAAGATCTAAATGTAAGACCTGAAACCTTAAAACTCCTAGAAGAGACAATAAATTTAACAGTATTTCTTTGGATCTGTCTCCTAAGGCAAAAGAAATAAAAGCAAATATATAGAAGTGGGACCTAATTAAACTTAAAGCTTTTTACACAGCAAAGGAAACCATCAACAAAATGAAAAGACAACCTACTGAGTGGGAGAAAATATTTGTAAATGATATGGACAACAAGGAATTAATATCCACTGTATACAAACAGTCCGTACAACTCAAAATCAAGAAAACAAGCAACCCACTCCAAAATGGACAAGAGATCTGAATAGACATTTTTCCAGAGAAGATAAACAGATGGCCAACAGGCACATGAAAAGATGTTCAACACTGCTAATTGTTAGAGAAGTGCAAATCAAAACAACAATGAGATATCAACTCACACCTGTCAGAATGACTATCATCAAAAACATCTACAAATAACTGTTACACCAAAGCAGGGAGGGTCAAAGGAGGGATAAGGGATTAAAAAACACAGACTACTATGTATAGAATAGATAGATTAACAACAAGGATATATATTGTACAGCACAGGAAACTATAACCATTATCTTATAATAATTTTAAATTATAATTATCTATAAAAAATACTAAATCACTGTGTTGTACACCTGAAACATAATACCATAAAGCAACTCTTCTTCAATTTTAAAAAACTATGGATTATATAGAGAAGACTTTGTCTCAAAGAGATTGTGAGATATGGAGATTAGATGGGGTGGGGTTGGATTAGGAGAGAAGAATAATTAGCAGAGTCTTGAGATTAATGATTCCATCCCACCTCCCATACTCAAATCAATTGCTAGAGTCTAAAATGCAGAGGTCAAGCACTATGTCTTCATGTGCTCCTAAGCTCAGCGTAGTGCCTAACTAAGAGTAGTCATATAAAATATATTTATGGAATGAATAAATTCTTCTCAACCTTATGGGGGTGTCATAAATCCCTTTAGAAGTCAGATGAAATTTATGGGCTCTTTCTTTAGAAAAATGCAAATAAGTACACATACATACACACACAAAATCATCCATATAATTACAGGGGGTTCAAGGACTCCCTGAAGCCCATTCAGGGTCACTAGGTTAATAAATGGTGATTAGGAGATGTGTGACACATTATTTATGTCTTGCAGATTATCCAGACTCTCCCCATGATTTAAACTTAAAAGGAATTGTTCCATCAAGTCCATCAAGTTTTACTAGTTATAGAAAAGTTTTCTAGAAAAGGCATCATGAGTAGATTTTATTGTTGTATAAGAATGTCTGTTTCTGTGGGTATACTCTAAAGTCTACTGTAGACACCTTTCACCCAACTCATTCTCACAATTCTGTCGTTTTGAAAAATTAATGAACGTTTTACATTTTTACAGAGAGTATTCTTCAGTAAAATCATAATGTTATCTCACAATAAAAAGAATTGTCACAAATTGTGTCCAGAGAAGCAATGTTTATTTTTCCTTTGCTTTCTATGAAGTATGGCAAAAATAGCCTCTAGTTAAATATGGACATTAACACAATAGGAAGTTAATATATGCTTACCTATTGGAAGACTATTCAGTACTTGATTATAAGCTATGTCTACATAACATTTTGACTAAGAGGAAGTGGAAGAAGGGAAAGCATTCTTAATGAAAATTTTGATATTAGTGTCTAGATATGGGGTTCTTTCCTGTTCATTACTTCCCCTCCCTGAGGTTTGCTTCAATGTTTTTAATGACCAATTTCTCGTACCTACATTTAACACCCAACTTGAAACATATTCCTCAGATATGTTTTTCCTGTATTTCATTGTTTTCTGAGTGCTTTATGCAGTTACATCAATCAGAAATAATGGAAAAATCAGACGAGGTGATGGGGAATGGCAAGCTGTTATCATCATAGCTTGCCCTTCTCACTACTCAAGTGTCTGGGAAATTTTTAGACCACTAATGCCGTTGATAGCCCTAGTGCAAGGTGTGGAATTCAATGGCAGCTATTTTGAACAGATGTAAATGTAAGGAAATAGCTGAATTCATCAACCAGTTCTAGAACTTTTGTGGCAAACTTGCTCAAGTAATGACGCCCAGAACATCAACAACTAGCTTGTTAGGCTACACAGATGTGTTTTCTTTCTAGAACCTGTAGTCTGAGTGTGAAATGGATTTGTTAGTGTAAACAGTCTCTGCTACACATCAGTTCAACATATACCATTTCGGCTGATCCTTAAGACAACCATAGGAACTTGTTCCCATTCAATAAGTGAAAAATCAGTAGCTCAGTTAGGTTATTTTGTTGGCCATGAATGACTTACCTATTAGGTGATGACACTGAAATTTGAGGCAGAGACAATTTGCTTCTAAAAGTGCCTTGCTAAACTCCCCCTCCTGCTGAAGAATTTTAACATGCATACCCTACCTCCCTTCCCAGCCCTGTTTCTAGTACATGTGTGGTATTTCAGTGAGAGGAAAATGTAACTGACATTGTGATCATCCTCTCTGGAGTTGTGAACACAATATGTATAAAACAAGTGGAAAAGTTTGTAGTTTTGCACATAAGTGCCTATGCCGTCAACACCAGCAGCTTCTTTAATGCTCGCAGGTAGAAATNTTTTAACATGCATACCCTACCTCCCTTCCCAGCCCTGTTTCTAGTACATGTGTGGTATTTCAGTGAGAGGAAAATGTAACTGACATTGTGATCATCCTCTCTGGAGTTGTGAACACAATATGTATAAAACAAGTGGAAAAGTTTGTAGTTTTGCACATAAGTGCCTATGCCGTCAACACCAGCAGCTTCTTTAATGCTCGCAGGTAGAAATGATCAGCTATGTCTCTTTCAATGAGAATATCCATATTGTTTTCCAGTAAAAGGGTGACACATATGTGATAGACGTAACATGTTTATTAGATGTTGGTCCATTCTTTAGTCAGCTAGGGAACTTGGATTGCTCTGCTCATCCATGGAGGCAAGATCTTCTCCATATGGCCCTGGGAGATTGGGAGTGACCTTGTGTCCTCTAGGGATGTGACTTTGGTCAGGGGTGTGAGNAGGAAGGCCTGGCGTGCTGCAATTCATGGGGTCGCAAAGAGTCAGACACAACTGAGTGACTGAACTGAACTGAACTGAACTGATAGAAAATATAACTTGCAGTTATAAATAGACACATACTTATAACTGTCTAGGCTCACTTTCTCTAACAATCACCTTCATTTCGGCAAAACTGAAACTTTATTAAGCAACTACTTGTGCCAAGCACTATTGTGAAGTTTCCTATTGATTATTCTATTTTACTCTCTCAATGACCCTATGGCTTTTTAAAAAAGGATCACCCCAATAATCAGAGTAGAGTGGTGTGGTTTTTATTACAATGGTAACAATTTCTTTCTGTCAAGATAGCATTTAAAATATAACACTCATGAATTTTGTTATCCTTCCTTCCAAGAAAAAACAAATGCTATTTATGGGAATCTCAGTTTAATAATATCAGATGAGCAGAATTATCTTTTTTAAACTGTTAGCCTTGATCGAAGGCATTTAGATACTAAAGCCTCTCATTCTAAGACAGTTCAACACAAAAGCAGGTCCAAGGGTTATCCGTGCATCTTACATTTTAAATCTAAATTTAAACTTACATTTCCACCAATCAGAACTCAGAGTTACTATCAGTGTTGATCACAGAAAGAGATATGTTTCTAATTAACTAACTTTAAAGCCCTATCTTAATCACTTAGAGCATTCTTGTGCACATCTGTGCAGCAGGAGTAACTGAATTACCTCCATGGTGTGTGTGCGTCTGGGTGTGCGTGTGTATTTAAAGCAATGCTATAACTCTGTCCAAATGCAGTTCAGCACTGCTTTAAAGTTTAGAAGCAAATGTTGCTTAGTAATGTAGTTTAAAAATTGAACCCCCCTTCTACCTTATATATTCTTCTCTTGTAAATTGGGCTTGTTTGTGGAGGGCAGCCATTTCAAATACTGTGACACATACATCCCCAAACTTCTTCCCTCTTACTTCTTCTATGGGACCTAAATGAGCACCAGAGCCAGGGCCTCTCATGTGGTTTTGCTTCTTCTTACAATGACATCAGTATCTTTCCATTCGCCTCATTTTTATAAAATTGTGCCCAGAATGAATGGCGATGCCAGTAAAAGAAACTGAGTCCTAGGAGTAATTTTTTATTAGACTAAATGAAGTGATATGATAAACAAGTACAACCTGACGTGACAATATGGCATAAAGCCGTGATACAAAGTGTTTCATTCTAGTCTTGTGAATGTTTTTTAAAGCTTTTATGCCTTTCACATGTCTTGTGTGTGTATATACTGACCAGTGGAAACATAATTCATGCTCAGATATTTACTTCTGTCAATGAATGACCAGATGGTACTTGCCTATGTTGGAAGAGAATCATGTTGCCTATTCAGTAACTTGTAGGGACATTATATGTAACAAACTAAATAGGATGATCTTCTGTAGCCTAAGTGAGAAACATGCAGCTTTCTCAACTTTGTGAGTTGGCAGAGACTCACAAATGCCTTTATTCTTATATTTTAATTGAAATAGTTTGTGTATTTTTCCTACCAAAGCATCACATGCTCAATGTGGAAAACTATAGCAATACAGGCGAAAAAAAATGCTTATAAACTAATTTTTACTACTTTTTCACTTACACTTGGAGACTGATGATGGTGATGAGGATACGAAGCTGACATTTATTTGAATACATACTGTTTGTCCGACACTGTGGTGAGAGCTTTACATCAATTATTTTATTTAATCCTCCCCAGAACCCATGGATACTGGTATTAATCTCATTTCATAGTGGAGGAAACTGAAGCCCAGAGATGTTAAGTGAATTGCCCACCGTCACATAACTACTGGGTAACACAATAGCAGAACTAATTGAACCTGGGATTGCTGAACAGCTAACCCCATTGATTTCTGAGAGTTTACTAAGTCGTATATGTTTCAAATATTCCTTTCGCTTGTTTTTCAGTTGAATTTATGAAGCTTTTGATTTATTAAAATATTTTATTTTTGCACAGACAAACCTGTGCTTTTGTGGTTTCTAGCTTTAAGTGCCATGTTTCAAAAGGCCTTTCCTGTTCTTATTTTGTAATATGGGAAGGAGAAAAAAAAGAAGTGCTAATGGTATGAGAAAAAAAGAATCACAAGCCAGAAAGCCAGGATATCTGCCAGAGTTGTTACCAGTAAGAAGGAAAAGGAGATGTGAAGGTGTGTTTGAAGGCAGTGGCAGAAGGGGATGTAAAGCTATTTTTTCATTATAGCCACTGAGTCCAATAAGCCAGTTAAATATACTTCTTTTCAGACCTCCTACCCTACTCTGGTGGCTTCCCTGGTGGCTTGGACGGTAAAGCGACTGCCTGCAATGCGGGAGACCCGGATTCGATTTCTGGGTTGGGAAGATCCCCTGANATGGTATGAGAAAAAAAGAATCACAAGCCAGAAAGCCAGGATATCTGCCAGAGTTGTTACCAGTAAGAAGGAAAAGGAGATGTGAAGGTGTGTTTGAAGGCAGTGGCAGAAGGGGATGTAAAGCTATTTTTTCATTATAGCCACTGAGTCCAATAAGCCAGTTAAATATACTTCTTTTCAGACCTCCTACCCTACTCTGGTGGCTTCCCTGGTGGCTTGGACGGTAAAGCGACTGCCTGCAATGCGGGAGACCCGGATTCGATTTCTGGGTTGGGAAGATCCCCTGAAGAAGGAAATCGCAATCCACTCCAGCACTCTTGCCTGGAAAATCCCATGGACGGAGGAGCCTGATAGGCTACAGTCCAGGCTACAGTCCATGGAATTGGCTACAGTCCAGGCTACAGTCCATGGAATTGCAAAGAGTTGGACGTGACTGAGCGACTTCACTTTCCCTTTCACCCTTCTCTTTAAATTCCTGCAGCAGTATCTAGACTGGGAAGAGGGGACCGGAGGAAAAGAAATGAAGGCTTATTATATATCTGGTGTTTGAGAATCTCTTTTATTATTATTATTTTGAAAGTCTCTTTGTGTATCAAATGCCTTCTGTCAGGCAATAGCCAAATGCCAGCACTTCTGTGTGGCACATGTTGTTCAGTTGCTCAGTCGTGTCTGATTCTTTGCAACCCCATGGACTGCAGCACGCCAGACTTCCCTGTCCTTCACTATCTCCTGGAGCTTGCTCAAGATCTTGTCCATTGAGTTGGTGATGCCATCCAACCATCTCGTCCTCTGTCATCCCCTTCTCCTGCCTTCACTCTTTCCCAGCTTCAGGGTCTTTTCTAATGAGTCAGCTCTTCGCATCAGATGGCAAAGTATTTTGGAGCTTTGGCTTCAGCATCACTCCTTCCAATGAATATTCAGGACTGATTTCCTTTTCAGACTCTCCTGTGAAAACCTGTCACCCAGATATTGCCTGTCGTATAGGAAACCCTCCCTGGATGGTCTCTAATCACTTCCTTCTCTCAGCTCTGATTCCCAAGAGAATGTCCCTTGCACTGAAGGAGCCGTTCTAAGCATAGTCCTTTCAGTATGGCACATGACTCCCCTTCACTTGAACCACAGGGAAGAAAAAGATCAGGTACCTTTTCCCGTCAAAATGGTAAAAATGGAGGCTGCCTTAATTGCTGCCCTTTCTCCTCACCTTTCCCTGTGGACAACTTCATACAGCCTCCTACCTTTAAAATCTGGAAGTCGAGGCTCTCATCAGGGTCAATGTCCCACATTTTACGAGTCATGCATTAGATTCTCCAAGAGCTCTTTTCTAGGAGCAAGAGGAGGCAAGCTTTTGAATTCTGGCAGCTTGGCAGTCACACATTTTGGGGAAAGAGATGCCAGCCTTTCCTTCTGGTTACCGTTCCAAGTCTCCATGGGAGGGTCTCCTGGAACACACCTACTCCTATGAATTTTTCTCCTCTTACTTTCACTGTTAGAGAATTATCTATAAGAGTCATGGGGCCAATATTTCTACCTTTAGCAAGTCCTGGGGAAATATGGCAGCACCTCTTTAACATTCATAGATATTAATCCTCAGTGTTAGGACCTCAAAACACCAAGATGATAGAAAAAGTCCCACTCCACATCATACAACGTAGAGTTACTTTGTGTTGTGGAGATAGACATCATGTGATATAAAGTTTCTAATTTTTTTTTCAGAATGGATTGTTAGTTATCACAGATGTTTTTTAATTAGTATATTACTTTTAAAAAAGTAGTGGCCTAAGCCATCAATAAATTGATATTCATTTAAATTGATATTCATTTCTTCTAGAGGTGTATATAGCTCCATTACAGTAAAATTAAAAGAATCAAACTAGTGTTCTATATTGCAAAGCTATTTCTGTGTCACAGTGTGTAGTCCTTAGAAGCAGTATTTTGTTGATCGTGGTGACAACAAATTCAGTATATCTAATAATCCTGCATAGCAGGTCTTCATTCTCCTTCCTGTTGATGTGACAGCCACTCTTTAATGAAACCTTATTTTGTATACTATTTGCATTGTAGATCAGGGATGAAGAGCTGAGTTTGCTTAAGCAATAGCTGAGCTGTTTATACTTTTTATATTTTTCCATCAACAAATAATTACCCTTCAACCAACCTTACCTCTTTCTACTTCATATATGCAAAATACCCCAATAAAACATACTCAAAATCCCAAACCACACATCAGTATACAGAAACAATCAGGTCCCAGAAAAGCATAGACGAGCTTATGCCTAACCCATTCTACTTCCTTTTTCCATGGCATTCATTCATTCAGAAAGTCTGTATTGAACAACTACTGTGCCCATAAACCTGTGAGGCAATAAAGTCGATTTTTCTCATTTATTTGCTACAGGAAAGCAAAGTATAGTGCTTGTTTTAACTCAAGTTTTATAAAATTGGAATGTTATCTCTGGCTTAAAGGTAATAGTGTAGTAAGACTTTGCTAACTCACTGGTTTATTGTCTATAATTCTCTGTTGGAATACATCGACACATGATTGGTTTTAAATGGCCTTTGGCAGTCTACTGTAGGGCCATGAGGCCTTTTGCTATCTGTACTTCCAAAATACAGGCAGTTCCTGAATAATCTGGATTTCTACTTCCTTAGAACTCAGTTATGTTGTGGCATATATTATTGAAGTGTTAAATGGGTATAAATTAGGGCACGTGTTGACAGTTCAGGTAGCATATGCAGTACTCTAAAATAGGCCAGGCCAATAAGATACAGACTGTCAATATAGCTAAATTACAGAATAACATTTTTAAGATTAGAAGAAATTTTTTGTTTTAGATGAAAATTTCTTTGAATACTTACTTTTTCGAGGGCTTTTACTGTGTCTTTAAAGTATACCATCTCCACTTTTATCCACTTCAGTATTTAAGGAGATGTTTGTACATCTGTGTGTTTGTGACTCACAATAATGTTACCGTAAACTGTGAATGAAATAGTCTCTGCTGAAAATATTTGCCCACTGTTCAAAAAAGAATATTTCAAGGTGAAGAATAAAAACTTCTTCTGCAAATAATGTTAAACTTTGAAATAATGTTCACCAGTCCTGAAAGGTGACTATGGATTGCTGTGAATTTTAAACAATTCTTCAAAAAGCTTATAAGAGGGAAATCCAGCCATATGTTAAAATGTCTGATTTTTCTTCTAATTCTTCTTCCTATAACAGCAGAATTTTGAGTTTGAGTGGGTGCTCTATAAATATCTGCTGATTGCCTAAGGAAATATATTAGAATTTCTTTTAAAAGTGAGTTGTTTTTTTTTTTTTTTTTAAGGAAGAATAAAACTTGGGCACAACTTTTCTCCATTGCCTCACTTTGGTGAATTTTCAGCTCTTCCCAGGCATAGTGATCATTATCAAAATGTGAATTAATCATCACTCCAATCTCTCCTTCAAACCTTTCTTTTCTGGTGTTTCCTATTGAGTATCTATTCTAGTGTAGCAAGTTAGAAATTAGTTCTAACAAGTAACTATAAGGTTGAACCCTTAATAAGTTTAGATGCTAGAACTTTGTATAAAGAAGATAAAGTAGCTCTTTGAAACAGTTAATAGCATAAAATGTTGAAAACATGAGAAATAAAAGGTACTATAAAAGCCTGGTGCATATTTTTGGAAGAACTAAACAGAAGTTCTATATATTCATTAAAATTAAATTTTATATATTCATTAAATTTAATTAATTAAAATTAAATATGTTAAGTATTAGATGTGTGAAGAGAGAACTAGTGATCTAGAAGCTAGATCTTAAGAAATAAAACAGTAAGAATTCTGTATATAACTAGTAGAAGTTTCAGAAGGAAAATTATAGAAAATATTAGAAGCAAAAATCAAAGAGATTTTGCTAAGAAATTTCTAGAGATTATCAATTAGGTCATGAATTCTCAAACTAATACATATATTTGATTTTAAAAGGTTAGAGGGTGCAAAAAAGATCTGTAAGATAAAGCAAAATTCCTTTCCCCAGTTCATCCCACCTCAACCTCCCTCCCGCACTGAGGCTACCACTTAACAGAACTTTTGTTTCTTATCTTGCTATATTTTGACGTTTTAAAATATGAGATATTGTCTGTTGACTTTCCAACCAGTAGAAATGGTGATTCAGTTAGGTCTCTTACAGTCTGAGCATACACATGGAAGCACACATACATGTTCACGCTGCCTAGCCTTCCAGTATAGCTATATCTCAACTTTTGGTTCATTAAATACTCTGCATCTATAGCATTATCACTATATAAAGTTGTTCCCTTTTGAGCATCATTGTTTTCTGTAATGAGGTTTCCTTTCCTGAACAACTCTTCACTATTTCCTGGAGGTAAGTATTGCTTTAGTTTTCTTTTTGCTTGATTTCTGTGTCATTATCACAAACCCATTCCCAGCTCTGTGACCATCACTATTTTTTTTTTTAATATGGTCAGACATATCAGGAAGCTTATCATTTCCATTATTTTCCTTGCACACCTCTGTCTTGGAGGCCTAGATTCTCCTGCTCCTGTTCATTCTTGTTAGTCCCTGGACACTTGAGTCAACTATTCTCTGGATCCCCCATTTTTCTCTTCTTTCGCTTTCTCATTCTAGTGAGGGTATATCCACCAGTACCTCCTCAAGAAATGTATCTCAGTTCAGTCACTCAGTTGTGTCCAATGCTTTGTGACTCCGTGGACTGCAACACACCAAGCTTCCCTGTCCATCACTAACTCCTGGAGCTTGCTCACACTCATGTCCATCAAGTCAGTGAGGCTACCCAACTATCTCATCCTCTATCGTCCCCTTCTCCTCCTGCCTTCAGTCTTNTCTACTAGCATGTGAGATGAGTGCAATTGTGCAGTACTTTGAGCATTCTTCGTCATTGCCTTTCTTTGGGATTGGAATGAAAACTGACCTTTTCCAGTCCTGTGGCCACTGCTGAGTTTTCCAAATTTGCTGGCATATTGAGTGCAGCACTTTAACAGCATCATATTTTCTACATAGTAGTCATTCTGATTTGTTTAAATGTTGAATGAGGCTTTTTGTTTTGACCTTTTTCACTCAGTATTTTCACTGAATATTTAAGTCTTTCTTTACCTTCAAGCCTTGATTATATTCTAGTAATAGCTCAGCAGTTTACCCATCTGTTATATTTTTACAACCTCTTTTCCAAACTTAGAAATACTGGAAAGTATAGAAAACCTGAAGAAAGTGGAAGCGCTTATACACTCATCTTTTACATTTAAAGACTTTATTTCAGATGTAAAATTAACAAAACTGTATCTTCAAATATTAGTTCAGAATAAAGACAGTTTTTGTGGCTTAAAAAATTTTAGACAACAGTACAACCAGAACTTGAAGTGAATCAGTAGTTAGTGCTGTAGCATTTAATGTGGTAACAAAACAAAGTGATGGGGAACGGGGTGTGCTGGAAGTTGGATTTGCTGGTAATTTTGATTTATTCAGGTTGTGGGTAGGCAAATGAAAAAGGAAAAAAAAAAGGACTGGATTTTTGATGCCCATCTGTTCATGCTTCAGAGACCTGGAAACTGATGTTTTAAATTTCCTGGTTTTAGTTTTCTGGTTTGTGCAGTTTTAAGAAGGGGAACGATGAAAACTCTCAGTTAGAAAAATGAAGAAATAAAAGGAAGGACAAGGAGAAGCTTAAGGTAGAAAAAAGGAAACATAATATGAAGGGAGGAATAGATTTGATTTATAACATTGAGCCTTTTTGTAATTAATGTGCCTCTAGGCAGAGAACAAATCTTTGATTACTATACAAATGAAAATAAGGTAACATATTAAAATGCCTGCCTTAAATGGATGGCTAGGTGTAAACCTATGAGAGTTAACAAGAAAAATGCATCTTGAAAAAGGCATGGATCTCAGATTTTATAAGTAGTTTAACTGTGAAAGGGCCAGTTGAGTCAGAAACTGGACTTTTAGAACGTTGGCTCTTTAGTAACCATAACAACAAAGTGATGATGATCTTCATTATTATCAAAAATAAAAAATGGTGGTATTTACTGACCTGTTGCTAGGTGCCACACAACATGGAAAACAGAACTCTGCACAGCAGCATTGTTATTAACCCCATTTTACAGCTGGGGTAGCTGATCGAGGGAAAGTTCTTTCCTCAAGGCAGCTAATAAGTGGCAGAGTCCTGAATTGAAAACTATGTGACGTACATAGAGACCTGCCTGATCCAGTGTACCTTTTTGACTCCTAATAATTATAAGATAATCAATAAATTAGATTAGAAATTTGATCCTCCTACTTCTCTGAGAAGTTTAGAGGACTGGTCTTATTCTCACTGAATATATGAGAAAACCTAGATTTAAAGAGTAAATATCTTCACAACTGAACAAACGTAAGAATAATTCTCTCCTGAACTCCATTTTCTATACTTTTAAAATTTATTTTTAGTAAAAATAAATAAATAAATAAAAGGAACATTTTTGTTTCACAAGAAAGTTCACACATTTTCTTCTTTTCATCCCCTAGATTCTCTTGTCAGTTTTGATGGTCAGCTCTCTCTTCCTGTACAGTATTCTTCTGTTGTCCTTTCTGTCAACATGGATATGGCACCTCCTAATCCATCATTTTCCTGATACTCTGTTCAGGAAATTTCACTCATCTCAGCATTGACTCTTTCTCCTCTTTTCCACAATAATATCTCGTTGTATTCATCATCTCGGGTTGCCATAACAAAATACCATAGACTTGGTGGTTTAAACAGCGGAGCTTATTTTACAACTCTGGAGGCTGGAAGTCTGAGCTGAGGGTGCTAGAATAGCTAGTTCTGAGGAGAGCTGTCTTAGAGCCTTGCAGATGGCTGCCTTCTGGCTGCATCCTCACATGTGGCAGGGAGAGAGAAAGAGATCTCCTCCTCTTCCTTTAAGGCCACATAGTCCTATTGGATTATGGCACAATCCTTATGACCTTATGTAACTCTCAGTTCAGTTCAGTCGCTCAGTCGTGTCCGACTCTTTGCGACGCTGTGAACTGCAGCACGCCAGGCCTCCCTGTCCATCACCAACTCCCAGAGTTCACTCAAACTCATGTCCATCGAGTTGGTGATGCCATCCAGCCATCTCATCCTCTGTCGTCCCCTTCTCCTGCCCCCAATCCCTCCCAGCATCATAGGAGGTGGCCAAAGAATTGGAGTTTCAGCTTTAGCATCAGTCCTTCCAAAGAACACCCAGGACTGATCTCCTTTAGAATGGACTGGTTGGATCAAGGGACTCTCAAGAGTCTTCTCCAACACCACAGTTCAAAAGCATCAGTTCTTTGGTGCTCAGCTTTCTTCACAGTCCAACTCTCATATCCATACTTGACCACCAGAAAAACCATAGCCTTGACTAGATGGACCTTTGTTGGCAAATATCTCTGCTTTTTAATATGCTATCTAGGTTAGTCATAACTTTCCTTCCAAGGAGTAAGCATCTTTTAATCACCATCTGCAGTGATTTTGGAGCCCAAAAACATAGTCTGCCACTGTTTCCCCATCTATTTCTTACCTCCTAAAGAGGGGCTTCTGCGATGGCTCAGCAGTAAAGAATGCACCTGTAATGCAGAAGCCTCAAGAGGCACAGGTTCTATCCCCTGGCTTAGGAAGATCCCTGGAGGAGGGCATGGCAACCCACTCCAGTATTCTTGCCTGGAGAATCCCATGGACAGAGGAGCCTGGCGGGCTACAGTTCATGGGGTTACGAAGAGTTGGACATCACTGAAGGAACTTAGCATGCACACACATACCTCCTAATGTCTCTGTCTCCAAACTTAGTCACATTCACTGTTAGGTCTTCAGCATATGAATTTTAAGGGAACACGTTTCAGTCAGTAGCACCCATGAAATGATGCCATGTTCTAATGGAAACTCTCCAGTTGGAAACTGCTTAAAGGAATTCTTATTTTGCCTGGAAAGAAGGAAGTGATCCTTTCTTCAATATGAGCACATTTTACTGTCTTTCTTTCACCTTCCAAATAATGGCTTCCAAAAAAATCTGTGGAGTAGGAAACGTAATTAGAGATCATTTTTAGAGTTTTCCTTCAATGCTTTATTGATGCTGTAGAAGATATGGATTCCCAGAGTAATGTGAACATGTACTGGTTAATCCATACAAAGCAACTTGCTGCGTCTGTGTAGAACAGCTTCTTCCTCTTACTTGAAAAAATTTACTTCATATTCACATTTGGGAACTTTTTTTTTTTATATGCTGTCATTAAATTAAGTGGGATAAATGAATAGATGCTTTTAAAACTTCACTTCTGAGTTATTAATGAAGCAAATGATGAGCAAATTGTTATGTTTAAATGGAAAGCTTATATCATTTTAGTAGCAGAATCAGTAAATAGAATTTATTTTTAAGATAATATGGATAGTTTTCAATCTCTGGCTGAGAGACCAAAATAAGTATCAAATATCACTATGTATGCTATAAAAGCTTTGTAAATATAGACACAACCTCTTGCTCATACAAGGAGCTCAGATATTTGTCGAATGAATATTTGCTAGCTGATTCAACACAGTAACTCATTTCTTAACTGGGAAAACCCAGTGTTACCAAAGATGGCCTTAGGAATAACTCCCTAAGTATGGATGTTACATAAAGTGCAAAGAAAGCAGAACTTTGACTTACTTATTAAATAGCTCATCTACACATCAATACCAACTCTCTTTTAAATTTGTCAAGAAATTTGCAAAACCAGATATTATCCCATTTCATAGATTAGAAAACTGAGCTTCAGAGAGATTAAGTGATTTGTATAAATTCACAGATATAGGAAATGCCAATGCAGTCCTTTGTACCAATACCACCTGAGTTCTCCCCTCTTCAGCATACCCATTGCTTGAATGGACTTACTTTAAGGTGCTTCACAGAGATTTCTCCACCTGTCCTCCCAAAAGAATCTTTCTCATAGGCTTACTGTGGTACCTGAAATCATCCCATTTGTAATTAGTTCCCTTCAGTTAAGGTATTGCAAAGGTGTAAGGTGTAATGTATTGAGCAGGGAAGGTGATTAATACATTGTGGGAATTTAAGATTAGTTTCCAGAAAACCAAGAGGAAAGACCACAGTATGATTCAGGGTAGATCCAAAGTGGGACTTAGTTCCAGGATAGGCTGCAAAGGGATGCATGGTAATAGGAAGAGGGGAGGACCTGGGTAGTGGGAAAGTAGTATTAAGATCTTAGGGAGTTAATCACCAGTGGGTGGAGCATGTTTAAAGAGATAGGAAAATAAAGGTGCACTGTTTGCAGTTTAGCCTACAACTTTGTTAACTGTGTTGAATTACTGCAGTAAACCTTGTGTAAATTACAGGGTTTTGTTGTTCTTTGTAATTTTTGGAGAGGAAGGTGAGTCATGAAAAGTAAGTATGCATATGTTCACAAGGATGGCTCTGGATTTGATAAACATGGCTTGTGGCAACATGCAGGATAGCTTTTCCTAATCTCATACATTGATAAGGACCTTAAGTTCTAAATGGGAGGAGTATATCATAGAGAGATTTTGTAAAATTGCATAAAAAAGAACTGCTCATACCAGTAGGCAGTTATATTATCAATGGATACAATCTAAAATGCTTTGGAATTAAGAGATTGACATATACACATACATATTTCCTAAAGGAGGTCAGTCCTGAATATTCATTGGAAGGACTGATGTTGAAGCTGAAACTCCAATACTTTGGCCACCTGCAAAGAACTGACTCATTTGAAAAGACCCTGATGCTGGGAAAGATTGAAGGTGGGAAGAGAAAGGGATGACAGAGGATGAGATGGTTGGATGGCATCACCGACTCAATGGAGATGAGTTGAATAAACTTCGGGAGCTGGTGATAGACAGGGAGGCCTGGTGTGCTGCAGTCCATGGGGTTGCAAAGAGTTGGACGCGACTCAGCAACTGAACTGAACTGACATATACACACTACTATATAAAACAAATAACTAACAAGGACCTACTGTATAGCACAAGGAATTCTACTTAATATTCTCTGGTGACCTATATGGGAAAAGAATCTAAAAATGAGTGAATATATGTGTATGTACAACTGATTCACTTCTTGTATACTTGAACACAGCACAAAATAAATTATATTCTGATAAAAATTTTTAAATAAGAGAATGAGGAATTGAGGCATAATTATTTAAGTTAATTAATACTAATTACATAAACTGTGTTGCCAGAAGAAGCCATGTAAATTAATGATATGAATAAGGTAAAGGGAATGCATTAGATTTTCAGAAATGATTCTTAGAAATGCTGATTAAAAAAAGTGTAAAAGAAATAGGCTCATGGGAACAGAACTGTCTTTTCTTTATGACATTCATATATGCCAGCTATCTAAAGGACAGACATCAGAAAATGATGGACCTTAAACAACAGAGAGGAAGCTGAAACTTCTCTTTTTGGCAGCCTTCAAGAGAAGATGCTGTCTTGACTAAATGTGTCATATCCGGGACCATACACGGATAATGAGGCCAGTCTGATAACCATAAATATGCTTTCAGTTTCAGCATGTATTTCTCAGACTAACAAGTAGAGTTTGCTTGTTAATTTTAACTGAGGTTGGTTTCTATGGATCGTGTTTTCCTATCTTGTCAGAAAACAGATTCTTCGTAGTCCAAGCAAGACACTCTTGCTCAGTATCCTCTCAGACAGCTGTCAGTGTTGCATGCTGGCTTTGAAAATTTGCACCATGGAAGTTGAAATTTGTTTCAGGCACAGAACTTGAGCATCTAAATGACACGGCCCAGGGACTTTCCTGATGGTTCAGTGGCTCAGGCTCCATGCTTCCAGTGCAGGGGGCACAGGTTCTATCCCTGGTCAGGGAACTAGATCCCATATGCCACAACTGAAAACCCCACATGCCTCAGTGAAGATCAAAGATCCCGAGTGCTGCCACTAAGACCAGGCACATCCAAATAAATAATAAAAATAAATTCAAAATCAAAAAAATAAATGACGAGGCCTAACCAGCCATGGTGGTGTTGGATGGCTGTTCCCCCAAAGCATTTATGCTATGTGCATGTGGATTGTGACTGACTCATGTGTGATTCAAATTTGTTCAAATTGTGTTCTGCCAGGAGTTGCTTGTTGAAACCGCCTTCGTTGACATGTGCCATCTATTTTATGAATATTAGCCCTTAGCCATCTCCAGTAAAGAGGAGCAGCCATCCTACAACCAACCACCAAACACAAATCTTTTTGTTTAATGTTGTGGTCTTCAAACATCTAGTTTTAATTATGATAGACTTCCTTGTTTGTGATTCCTTTATTTAGTGAAGATAGTGTGGCAAGAAGTATGGGGGGTATGCGTGTACACATGAGAATGCTAGATTAAGATCTTTACTTTTATATTTTATAGGTTTATATAAATCTGCTTACCATATAAGTGATATATTGGATACATGTGGGCAACATGATTTTTTAATTATCTTTGATATTTGCTTATGTGGCTAAATTCTAAAAATGTTAATTTTGTAATTAATTTCCAACACATTGTTTGGAAACAGTGAATAGTTTCTGTTATAAATCACCCATGAACTTTTGTTATAAATTACCCAATCACTGAAGTGCCTGGATTTGTCTTCCCAGTTGGTTTTGGAAAAATTATTTTTGATTCCTGTTTCCATTCTCTTCAATTCTTAATATGGTTCCTATCCAGGAATCCACAGAAATTGCTGTGATAAAATCAAGCGATATATTTNACTGACTCATTTGAAAAGACCCTGATGCTGGGAAAGATTGAAGGTGGGAAGAGAAAGGGATGACAGAGGATGAGATGGTTGGATGGCATCACCGACTCAATGGAGATGAGTTGAATAAACTTCGGGAGCTGGTGATAGACAGGGAGGCCTGGTGTGCTGCAGTCCATGGGGTTGCAAAGAGTTGGACGCGACTCAGCAACTGAACTGAACTGACATATACACACTACTATATAAAACAAATAACTAACAAGGACCTACTGTATAGCACAAGGAATTCTACTTAATATTCTCTGGTGACCTATATGGGAAAAGAATCTAAAAATGAGTGAATATATGTGTATGTACAACTGATTCACTTCTTGTATACTTGAACACAGCACAAAATAAATTATATTCTGATAAAAATTTTTAAATAAGAGAATGAGGAATTGAGGCATAATTATTTAAGTTAATTAATACTAATTACATAAACTGTGTTGCCAGAAGAAGCCATGTAAATTAATGATATGAATAAGGTAAAGGGAATGCATTAGATTTTCAGAAATGATTCTTAGAAATGCTGATTAAAAAAAGTGTAAAAGAAATAGGCTCATGGGAACAGAACTGTCTTTTCTTTATGACATTCATATATGCCAGCTATCTAAAGGACAGACATCAGAAAATGATGGACCTTAAACAACAGAGAGGAAGCTGAAACTTCTCTTTTTGGCAGCCTTCAAGAGAAGATGCTGTCTTGACTAAATGTGTCATATCCGGGACCATACACGGATAATGAGGCCAGTCTGATAACCATAAATATGCTTTCAGTTTCAGCATGTATTTCTCAGACTAACAAGTAGAGTTTGCTTGTTAATTTTAACTGAGGTTGGTTTCTATGGATCGTGTTTTCCTATCTTGTCAGAAAACAGATTCTTCGTAGTCCAAGCAAGACACTCTTGCTCAGTATCCTCTCAGACAGCTGTCAGTGTTGCATGCTGGCTTTGAAAATTTGCACCATGGAAGTTGAAATTTGTTTCAGGCACAGAACTTGAGCATCTAAATGACACGGCCCAGGGACTTTCCTGATGGTTCAGTGGCTCAGGCTCCATGCTTCCAGTGCAGGGGGCACAGGTTCTATCCCTGGTCAGGGAACTAGATCCCATATGCCACAACTGAAAACCCCACATGCCTCAGTGAAGATCAAAGATCCCGAGTGCTGCCACTAAGACCAGGCACATCCAAATAAATAATAAAAATAAATTCAAAATCAAAAAAATAAATGACGAGGCCTAACCAGCCATGGTGGTGTTGGATGGCTGTTCCCCCAAAGCATTTATGCTATGTGCATGTGGATTGTGACTGACTCATGTGTGATTCAAATTTGTTCAAATTGTGTTCTGCCAGGAGTTGCTTGTTGAAACCGCCTTCGTTGACATGTGCCATCTATTTTATGAATATTAGCCCTTAGCCATCTCCAGTAAAGAGGAGCAGCCATCCTACAACCAACCACCAAACACAAATCTTTTTGTTTAATGTTGTGGTCTTCAAACATCTAGTTTTAATTATGATAGACTTCCTTGTTTGTGATTCCTTTATTTAGTGAAGATAGTGTGGCAAGAAGTATGGGGGGTATGCGTGTACACATGAGAATGCTAGATTAAGATCTTTACTTTTATATTTTATAGGTTTATATAAATCTGCTTACCATATAAGTGATATATTGGATACATGTGGGCAACATGATTTTTTAATTATCTTTGATATTTGCTTATGTGGCTAAATTCTAAAAATGTTAATTTTGTAATTAATTTCCAACACATTGTTTGGAAACAGTGAATAGTTTCTGTTATAAATCACCCATGAACTTTTGTTATAAATTACCCAATCACTGAAGTGCCTGGATTTGTCTTCCCAGTTGGTTTTGGAAAAATTATTTTTGATTCCTGTTTCCATTCTCTTCAATTCTTAATATGGTTCCTATCCAGGAATCCACAGAAATTGCTGTGATAAAATCAAGCGATATATTTTTTTCTGCTGTCATCCATATTAGCCTTGAACCATGTCTTTTTCTGTCACTTTTTTCACAAGTTTTCCTGATATCTTCAGACTTCCTTTTCTCTATTGATGTGTGGCCTTGGTGTATGGCTTTTGGGCTCAGTTTTACCATTTGGAGCGGAAATGAATTTCCCCCCTCCTTCTGCCATCCCTACTATATAAAATATGCCATCACCCATCTGGTTTCCCATGCTTTTTGACTCAAGCTATGTACCACCTAGGATCTCAAGAACTATTTCCCAGGGTATCTTTTATTGAATGTTAATTCTTAAGGTGCTTCTTTGTGTGTGTGCAGTGGGGGATTTGTCCTTGTTTCATTGAGTGCTAAGTTTGGGAAACAGTAAATATAGTATTTCTATAACATAATAGATATTAAATAAATATTTATTGGATGAAAAGAATGAATGAATGAACATATTTACCGTACATACTAGTATGTGCTTTGGGAAGTTCTGTAGTAAAGAAATGTCTAACCTTATTTAAGCCAGCATGTCCTAAATTCGATCTCTCACAAACCCTTCTCTAGGGTAATACACATGTTCCCATGAAACTCGTGCTGAACACATCATACCTTATGAGACTTTAGCCTAGAGAGATGGCCACAGCGCTCTCTCTCACCCAGCCTGAGCTACATGGACACATGCTGTGCTTCTTCGTTATCCTTTCCCCTTGTCTGCCCCACAGGCCTGCCAGTTTCCTTGTTCCAGCTGCTAAGGCTCTCCCCCTTCTTCATTACCTCGTATTTGCGATAATCGTTGATCAGTTATGCTGTCTCTCTGTTTCTTTAATCACTCACTCATTTGCATCATTTTTTTTCACATGCTATCTTGCAGATTTGCTTTGAGAAGCATAACTTAATCATCTGTCTTGTGGACTCTTATCTGTGGGTATTAATTTATAAGTTATATATATATATATATATATATATATAAGTTGAACTTATGTAGTGAGTACTTTTTATTGAAATCTCTCAAAAAGACATTTGTAAACAATATAGTCCACATGACATACTTTTCTGCCATGGCATGCTCTTCAGCAACACAGAATCAGTCTTAATGTCCTCACTTGACTTGACTTGCTTCATTTTATCACCTTCTCCCCAATTATCTCTGTTAGTCAGCTAAACATACACTAGCTTCTCAACTTTAGCAGAAATTAGCTAAGGAGCCTAGAGCATTTCCTTTGCTTACCCTCAATCTAGCATCAACTTAAGGTCCTCTCAAATCTTATGTTTTAAGACTAACTTGAATAAGGCATTTTGCCATTCCTACAGGTCCAGTGCTAGGTTCATATGTTTGGTTGGGGGTGGTACAAGGAAACAATCAAATTTAGGTCTGGAAAGTACTTATTTCAACTATGTCTTTAAACATCCCTCAACACAATACTGGATTTTGGAAATGGCAACCCACTCCAGTGTTCTTGCCTGGAGAATCCCAGGGACGGCAGAGCCTGGTGGGCTGCAGTCTGTGGGGTCGCACAGAGTCGGACACGACTGAACCGACTTAGCAGCAGCAACTAGATCTAAACTGGGGGGAAGAAGTGGGGAAGGATAGGCAGCAGAAAGGAGATTCTACTTCTGTTTCAAAGATTGGCTATTGGTTGGAAAAAAGTTGGAGGTGGGGTCCTATGGCTAATAACAGATTGGAAATGACTGCAGTAATCAGAATCTTTCTAAAAGTTAAAAAAAAAAAAGTTGAGTAGGTCTTCTGAGAGATTTGGGAAGAGGAAGGACATTCTGTGAGTTAGGTGGGCAGTAACCTAGACAGCATATTAAAAAGCAGAGACATTACTTTGCCAACAAAGGTCCGTCTAGTCAAGGATATGGTTTTTCCAGTAGTCACGTATGGATATTAGAGTTGGATAAAGAAAGCTGAGCACCAAAGAATTGATGCTTTTGAACTGTGGTGTTGGAGAAGACTCTTGAGAGTCCCTTGGACTGCAAGGAGATCCAACCAGTCCATTCTAAACGAGATCAGTCCTGGGTGTTCAATGGAAGGACTGATGTTGAAGCTGAATCTCTAATACTTTGGCCACCTGATGTGAAGAGCTGACTCAAAAGACCCTAATGTTGGGCAAGATTGAAGGCAGGAGAAGGGCACGACAGAAGATGATATGGTTGGATGGCATCACCGACTCAATGGACATGGGTTTGGGTAGACTCTGGCAGTTGGTGATGGACAGGGAGGCCTGGCATGCTGCAGTCCATGGGGCCGCAAAGAGTCGGACGCTACCGAACAACTAAACTGAACTGAACTGAACATTTCTTTAAGAAAAACTGGAGGTGGGTGGGGAATTTTCCTGGAGGTCCAGTAGTTATGGCTTCACTTTCCAGGGTACGGGGTGCAAGTTTGACCCCTAGTTGGGGAGCTAAGATCCCACATGCCTCGCAGCAAAAAAAAAAAAGCCAAGAGATAAAACAATATTGTAAAAAAAAAAAAAAAAAATTCAAAAAAGACTTTGTAAAAAATCAGGGGGATGATAAAATGGCAAACCTGGCATATGCTCTAGAAGGCAGCTCGCTGGTTTTCTTCTTTCCTTTCTCCTTTTCCCTTCTTACCTCAGTACCTCTCCTCTTCTCATTAGCACCTCCACCAGAGTTGGAGGTGGAGAGAAGAAAGGAAGTGTTCAGACATGTGCCTATTTGCATAGTTACTTCATTAAGTTCCCACCAGGATAGTGCAAACATTCTGTCCACTTCTATAAAAAAGCCAGTATCACCCCATCAGTAAGGTATTATTTTCTTTTTCAGCATAGAACCATTTATTGCCAGCTTTCTCTTAAACTGTACATTACAAATAGCATCTGATTAAGAACATTCTGGATGGGTTAATTAGTGTGGTGACTATTATTAAGCAAACTGCTTGTTAGTATTATGCCTATTTGATCTTGGTATTGATGTGAAGTAATTGACCATAGAGCTACATTTAGAAAAGCTGAAATAAAGTTTTTGATTTCTATTATGGCAATAAATTGTTTATATTAAACATGTCTGAAAATATGAGCTTCATGGCACAGAGAATCAGAATAGACTGTGTAGGATGGTAGATGAGGATTGTTTTGTTTTGTTTTGTTTTTTAGAAACAGTAATATGTTTGTCCCGCTTGCTTCAAGACCAGCTCTGCTAAAACAAAGTAGTAAAAAGTTATTTCTGCTTACTGCTGCAGAGTATATGAAAACTAAAGCAATTTTAGCCTCACTCACCTAAAGGACATATTCTCTTTCAGATTTAGACAATTGTCTAAATACTTCTTTGGGTAACAATCACTCTAAATAGATTATTGAAGAAAAATATGAGAGGATATAGTCAACAAGGAAAGCATAGCATGTAACCACCTTCTTTCAAGTATTGGATTATTACTTATATTATTTATTGGTATTTTGTCCAGTTCTATTATGAAGTTTCCCCAGCTATAGCATTTCCATAGGGAATTTATTCCATGAGCTAATAATTTACGCCATCAGGGACTTTTTCTTGAAATTCAGCTTAAATTTTCCCATTCTTAATTTCATCTCATTACTCCTAGTTATACCCTGCTGTATCCAGATAAATAATTACGCTCTTTCCTTGGAGACTCCTATTATGTACCCCTCTAGTTGTCACTTAACCAGGCTATTCATATTTATCTCCTTTAATCTGTCCTCGTAAATCAATTCTCCCATTGCCTTAATCATTATTACTGCTCTTCTAAAAACTCTCTAATTTTCAAACATATACAGTTATCAGGTGCCTCTGATGAAATCAGCTTTTGCACAGTATTTCTGCGCCCACAGACTTGGTCTCTCCCTTCCCGGTAGATGTTCCATAATTTAGCAGCATCAGTTTGCTGGTGCAGTCAGCACACAGACTCATCTGGTCAAATACCAGGAAATCCAAATAGTCTTTTCAGTGTGTCTTACTGCGTTCAGGTTCATTTTTATTTTGTCAATTTCATAATGTTAATAAGCTGAGTTTTGGATTTCTGTCCATATTGATATTCCACATATTCCCATGTTCTTATTTACCACCACCTATCAAGTCAGTCATTCACAACCTGCATTAAGGTGGGATTCTGTTCTTCCTTGAGAACCTTTAGGAAACATGTTGAATAAAAGCAAGCCTAGCACCTTGCCACAGCTAAATTCCTTGTCAGTTACCAATTCCCATTGTTTACAACCCTGTAGCCAATCTCCCATCTCTTTTAATTTTCAATTTTGCTCACATGCTGGCCAATGTAAATGGATTTTTTTTTAACAAGATGGGTCATGATACTGTTTTCTAAACTGAAGATATGTTGTTTCAATCCCCATTTTTTTTTTTTTTTTTTTTTTGTGAATTGTGTACCAAGTTTGTAATTCTCTTAAAATCCTTTATAGGCTTGCCTGGTGCTCTTTATCTGACATAAACAAATAGGTTACTCCACTTGCTTTATTGTTGTTTTCCACATGTGTACCTGTGTTCTTTTTCTTACCATTTGTTCCATTTGTTTAGGAGAAGTTGAGGACATTGTCACAGTCACTTTTTTTTTCCCTTTTGTGGTGATTGATGGAAACTTTCATACAATCTCCTCAGTATTTTGAATTTATTTCAGTAAAAAAGTTGGTTACTTCTCTTCTTGACTTTTGGATCTGTGAGATCTGAAACTCTAGTCTGTATATGCCCAAGTTTCTTTCTATTTTTTAAAAATAAATGCTCTAATTTTTCATTAAAGCATTATAAAACCTAATAAAACTGAGGTTGTGACCACTGAGTTTTTAGAGATCAGTAGATAGATGAAAAAAAAAATTAGTACAGCATTTATTATAATTCTCAAGAAATTTTCTTAACCTGATAATCTAGATGAGCTATTGAGAGGTCTTTTTAAAAATTAAAATGTAGTTAACTTACAATGCTGGGTTATTTTCAGGTGCACAGCAAAGTGACTGAGTTTTATGTATGTGTGTATATATATGTGTGTGTGCGCATATATATGAGCCCCCGCCTTCCCTGGTGGCTCAGAGGATAAAGCGTCTGCCTGCAAAGCAGGAGATCTGGGTTCGATCCCTGGGTTGGGAAGATCTCCTGGAGAAGGAAATGGCAACCCACTCCAGTATTCTTGCCTGGAGAATCCCATGGACAGAGGAGCCTGGCAGGCTACAATCCACAGGATCGCAAAGAGTCGGACACGACTGAGCGACTTCACACACACACATATATATACACACAGTTAGATTCTTTTCCCATCTCTTTCATTTTAAATCAAGAATCAATGTATTATTTTATTGGAACAAACCAAGGGGGTTAGCCCCATTCTTTGAGTTTTATCTGTCTCTGTGCAGTATCTGCTTCATCTGCTTATGACAGTGCATGGGTGGTGAGCAGGTAGGTGGATTGTATATATATTTAGGTGATTTTTCCCGAAAGACCTTATGAAACAAGCACAGATGCCCCCACATCAAGCTTTTGGGATGAACACCGCATACTGCAGCCAGACTGGGTTTCCAGGTTGCAGCAGAACCCCCACGGTTCTGTGTGTTGTTCATGCTCCCTCACTTTCAGGACTAGTGATGGCCCTTCGCCACTCCACAGTGACATTCGGACCCCTCAGCTCCCTTAAGCTCTCACTCTGCCTCTCCTCACCTCTCTTGAAATAGATAATCTCATCCAACTCTCTGAGGATGCGTTAGATTCTGCACTTGCCGTCAAACTGCTTTTTAATCAATACTCTTTTTCTCTTCTTCCCTCTCAACTTTGTAAGAAAGTTCAGTACATTCTCTTGAATAAGGTCCTACTTCCCTTCCACAGCAAGCTGCCTGCCAATATCACAGCTTATGTTCTTTTTCTACTTCCATCTTGTAAGACTTTTCTGTTTCCTCGGATCCTGCTCCCTTCCCTGGGCAAGTACCCCCTGTTGAATACTCCTGTGGACACCTGCCCCATTAAAAAGAACTTGACCTTGCCTTCCCCACCCTCCTCTTCTCTGCCCCTCTCTCCCTGTGCTCACTCCCTAACCAGCATCTAGTTTCTGCCTCCGCCACCATGCCCTCAACATGAACTGTCCTGGGAGTAGCCAGTAATTGACTCCCTTGTTGTTATTGTTGTTCAGTCACTTAGTTGCACCTGACTCTTTGCAGCCCTTTGGACTGTAGCCTGCCAGGCTCCTCTGTTCATGGCATTTCCCAAGAAAGAATATTGGAGTGGGTTGTTATTTCCTTCTGAAGGGGATCCTTCCAACCCAGGGATTAAATCTACATCTCCTGCATCTCCTGCTTGGCAGGCAGATTCTTTACCACTTAGTCCCCCGGGAGACCCATGATCTACTTCATAACAGAACCAAAACCTCCCTGTTGTTTCTGGTGCTATAGCACCTCTGTAGTGTTTTACACACACACCCTCTTTTTTTTTTTTTTTTTTTAACAGTTTTAAGAGCTCCTAGTGCTATTTCTACCCATTCTTTAGAAGCTCTTAATTCACTTCAGTAGTGTGATGTTACTCTCAGATTTCCTTCTGTTCTTCCAGATGTTCCTCCTTGCTTTTCTTGGTTCTATGGTTCTCTTCCTCACCTGGCCTGACATGCATGTGCTTCCCATTTCTCTTCCATCCAGGTAAGGCTCCAAGTCTCTGGATGGCCCTAGGGCCCCTGAGGACACCCTTGTTGTCTGGCCCCAGAAGTCCTCTCTAGACCTTAGACCCCAGGACCTGGCCCCAGACTCTTTGGCTTGCATCTTAATCCTGGGAGGGTTCATTCTCTTTCACACCGTTTTCCTTTGATCACAGTTCTCCCTCAGTTCAGAACTTCCCCTTCTCTGCCTTTCAGAATCAGTCAACTAAAACCCTCTTTAAGCCCTTACTGATTTCCAAGTCAGAATTAATCTCTAGTTCTCAGTTTTAAGTTAGGATGTCCATTCTTGATACACAGTGTTCTATCACTGGCTAGTTGAATGTTCTCATGCCCGTCTCCCTCTCTGTCTACCAGTTTACTCATCAGTACATGGTGAATTCCTTGGTTTCATTTTATGCCGTTGCTTCTGCCAATAAGTAACAGGCATTGAAAGCTGCATGGTGAAGTATTATGGGAAGAAAGGAGTGAGATGTTAACGAAACAAATATACTTCAAGAAATATTAGCAAAGTCAGTTAAATAAAAATTGTGTACAGGCACCCAGGAGTATAGAAGAGTCTTGTGAGCAGAAATGCTCGGTGTTAGTCGAGGAAGCTCCAAGCATTTTTGTAGGTTAATGAATAGATTTGTCTTGAAAATAAGCACTGAGTCATGTCATAACTGGAAAACACAAAACTCCAGAAAGACAAGGAAAGAGAGAGTGCTAAACCGTTGCTCTGTTCTTATTTTTTATGGTATATGCAAGGCAGATTTTATAGCTACAGAAACTCTTTGGAAACCATTCAAAGACAGTCTAATCTAAATTCAAACTTTTGAACTTTCTCATGATGACTACTGCTTTTTTGCACTCTTTGTAGAATTTTTGTTATATCTTTAGTTTTTTCCCTTAGTTTTTATACACCATCTTCGTGTCCTGTTAGTTACAGAAAAGTAAAGAACAAATTTTACATAGTATTTTCACTAAAAGTGTACTGTATTTTCCTTTTGTAATAGATTCATGCCCAAGCACAAAGCAGCCCATTTACAGAAGATACTCAGCCTTAAAGAAAATGGTGACACTGCTCCATCCACGGCCCTTCCTTTCCAACAGGAGCAGAGAGGTTCTGAGAATTTATTGAAGAGTTTTGATTCAAAGTCTGGACCTTGTGATGCCGCACAACAGGAAAGCCTGGGTTGCTCTGTAAGACAGGAGTCATACTTGAAAACATTCGGCTCCTCAGATGATTCAAGCACACATTATGGGGAACATAAACAAAATCGGTGTGACATTTTGGCTGAAGCTGATGATCAGCAAAGACCATTACATATTGTCTGGCCTCACAGGTGGTAAGTGTAAGACATACCAATTTAGTAAATTGTTGAACTGGTAATAGAAAATACACTCTGATGATTGACTTAGTAATTTGTTGTCCTGATAGCTTTAGAAAAAGATCATTTCAAAGGGGTGCCAAGATGGCACCACTCAGTGTCTTTATATTCATGCTTGTGTACTTAGGTTAAATTTGAATCACGTACAGCGATTTGCAGTGACTTGTTCAACAATAGCAGCTCGGTACTTCTAGGAAGCCAAGCCTCGTTCAAGAAGTTTCAAAGTGTAAAAATAGGATTCCATGTTTTTTATATATTCTGTTACCACAACACTATTTTATGTCTCCACATTGCTAACCAAGTATTACCATTAAAACCAGTTTCCATTATTTACTAATTTGACCAGTTTCAACTAGATGCCTTTATTTCACTTGTCATAAAACATGTCAGTACACATAAAACTGTTTGCCTTCTCTCAAATGCCTCTGCGTTGTGCTAAGGAAAATGCTTTCCGGTCGACTCTTTTCTAAACAGGAGAATCAACTGCAGTGTGTAATCGCACCAAATGTAAACTCATAAACTTAACCCTGGCTCCTACAAATTAGGATTTAAAGAGGTAAAACGTCCTGGTAATCTTCTGGCATTAGGCATAAACATTTTAATCTAGTTTTTATTCCTCCCAGTTAGTTTAATCTGCATGTGGCCTGATTAGAGTTCACTTCCCCTACAGATTATGGTCTCTTTATTGCAGAGATGCTGGGCTGATCATTAGGTCCGATTTTCTGAGAGCAACTGTTTACAGGTGAAGTAATAAGCACACCACACCGGCCGGGCAAAGCGCCTTTGCCAGGGATTTGACTTCCAGCACATTAAAACTCCAGAAGCTCTCCCTGTTGATCTGCAGCATCTGGTACCTAAAGGGCTTTTCATCTTTGACTCTAAATGTATGAACGTAAAATTTAGGGATTGAAAGTTAATGGGGAATGTGGTTTTGAATTTGTCTGTTCAACCTCACACTTCCAGCAGAGCCTTTCTAAGGGAGTTTTAACATTCATTTTTAAATCATGTTTTATTTAGAATGTGACCTTGTTCAGTATCCTTTTGTATTATTTTAAAATGCAATGAATCTAGATGAGATTAACCTGTTTCAAGGTAAAGTGGATCTCATGCACTCCCTCCTGAAAAGCGTTTCTTTTGGTTCTACTGACCTTGGATTGTCTCTGAAGTAATATTTATTACGAGAAAATCGTTCTAAAAAGTTTGGTTCTGGGTTATCATGCAACTGCAAAATTAAATAATTGGTAGACTCCTAGTGCAAAATAGCATCCTGATTGGGGGTGGGGGAGGGTGAGAACCACATTGTCCAATACTTTGTACAAAATCAGACAGAGCTGTGTTAATAAAATTAACAATATTAAATTGAATAATTCCCTCTCTTCCTTTGTATATTTTTGCTTTAATTTAATTGCCTAAAGTAGTTGCTTAAAGAGATGCGGCATTATGTTTGTGTGCATTCTTATTGTTAAAGCTAAATTATTTTTAATTTGGAGAAGAGGGGAAAAAAGCCGCATCAGCAAGAGTAAATGCCAAAATATAAAAGTAACACATTCATCCTTACGGGTAATATAGTAGAACATTGGAAACTTGGAGGTTGCCAGACACATAGCTAACATTAGGGCTAATTTTGAAAATCTAGCGTGCAGTCAATTTTACTGATGCCTGGGGACATACAAGGTAGAAGCTGACAAGAGAACTAATTTTGTTTGGGTTATTTACTGCTATGCATCATCCGCGGGTTCCCGCCTGACACACAGCTATATGAAGGGGGATATTATCACACACTAAAAATTTATGTTGACATTCGATATTTGTTCAATATGTCAGCAGTATTACTTTCATAATCAAAAGAGTAAGAAAAAGAGAAAAGAAAAGCACTTTATGCTCATATAGATATATCTTTTTAATAACCGTCTATAAGGTTAATATAGTTTACCTTTGAGAGTATACAATGAAAACAAGCAGGGTTAGGAGGGGAAATGACAGAAAGCATCAACCCGAGCTGTTTGTTTGCCATTACCTAAGCGAGCCATGTCAGCTCTCTGGCCCGCGTCTGATAGCTATTTGTTGTACAGAGAGCACAGCATAAAAAAAAATATCAAACTCTTAATACTATTGTGTGCCCATAACCATCTGTCACTGCTAGCCTGGAGATGAGAGGAAGATTACGAGGAATAAACACTGAGCCGCCGAGCATTGGTAAAGCCTTCGGGCAAAAAACTCTTGTGGGGACATCAAAGACATTCTAATTCCGAGGCAGTCAAGGATTACAGTGTGTAACCTGTGCTGACAACAGATAAATGACTGGCAATATTGTGCCAGAGCTGTTGGGTCCTGCATGGAGTACTGATGATGATGATGATGATGTTATCTTGCAGAATGGACTCTGCTGGGATAATTTTATGATAAAACACTTTTTTCAAATGCCACTGGGTCTAGGCAGACATTTACTAGCTACAGGGGTAGCAATCAGTTTCTTCAAAATTTACTGTTCTAAGCCCATTAGAGTTCCAACGCAGCAAGACTCTTCAGTGAGAATCTAAAACGCCTATATTTTCTTTAGGAGAATATATGCAAATGTTGTGAGCTGAACTCCTACCCTTTAGTGGTAGGTGCTTTATCATCTGATTTATGTAAATTTGCTCATAAAAATACAGTTTATTTTTAATTGGTGAATATGAATTAGAAAATTAAAATTCTGGTTCAGCCTACATCAGACATTCCCAGTTACAAGCACACATTTGTTTAGACCTCTTATCACATGGGTAGAAATCGTATCATTGTCCGGTCAATACGAACTGTATTCTAAAGGCAACCATTGTTTCTACTAGAAATGACCAGGGTTGTGTTTCTTGCTCAGGCCTCTTCGTTTGAGCCTGACCATCCGGCACTTCACAGGTTCCTGTCAGTATCATGAGCTACTTCAACTACATGCTTGAGAGGGGGTGTTTTCCTTAAGGTATCCTGCAGAATGCTCTCCAGTCTGTTGCGTTTTTGCCGTAGCCACACGTTTTCCAGAGAGAATGTGTTTTGGAATAAGAGAGCGCATTGATGATTGCCTCCCCCTGTAAACATAAAGGAGAAATGGATGCTGGAGAGAGCAACAAAATTCTTAAAGCCTGTCATTACTTTGCCTGACAAAACAAAAATAACACCCTATCCTTATCATAAAAAATATGCCCATGAAATCATGCAGTTGCAGTAGCCAACTCTCAACACGAAGGGATGCTGACCTCATTGTGTTAGTTCAACGCCGGGATCATGAATGGTCTAAAATATAGTGTTAGCCTCTAACATATCTCGTACTAAGTCAACCAAATGTAGAGTCGGCTTGCTAGGATATGTATCAAAATCAAAAGTGACATTTTCTCAAAGATACATTCTGGCTTTAAATCTGTGTTAAAATGTCTGTGCATGAGAACAGGCCCTTAAATGCAATGCTTGCCCCCTCTCTTCATTCTTTCTGAGTCTGAGCTTGTCAAGGATTATAGTGTGCAACCTCTGCTGACAGTAGATAAATAACTGACAGTATTTTAGCAGAGTTGCTGGGTTCTCTGCAGAGTAATTTGTTTTCTCCTTTCTACCCAGTCTTTAATGTTTTGTTATAAACATCTATAGCAAGGCACAGTTAATAGAAATGACTTATATAGAAAGACCTGTAAAAAATAGACTACATTGGCAAAAGTCTTTTTTTTTTAAGTGTTTTCTTTCCATATGTTATACAAATATTAGAATATTGTACCAGGTTCCAACCTTTATGTAAATGTTCTTTTTATTATAATGGGCACAAAAGACACACGGCTGGAGGAACAGAAAAAACAAGTTTACAAGACATTGAAGGATAGCACTCCTGAGATTGTGGTTCTCAAACTCTCTGATCAGAAGACCCCTTCACATTCTTAAAAATGATTGGGACTCCAGGCTTCCCTGATGCTTCAGTGGTTAAGATTCCACTTTGCAATGCAAGGGACACGAGTTCGACCTCTGGTCCAGAAAGATCCCACATGCCATGAAGCAACTACACCTGTGAATCACAACTACTGAACCAACACTCTAGAGCCTATGAGTCACAACTACTGAAGCCCACACCTAGAGCCTGTACTCTGCAGCAAAAGAATCCACCACAAATGAGAAGCCCACGTGCCACAGCAAAGAGTAGCCCCTGCTCACCACAACTAGGGAAAGCCCAAATGCAGCAGTGAAGACCCAGAGCAGCCAAAAAATTAAATAAATAAATCTTCTTTAAAAAATTATTAGAACACTAAAGATTTTTGTTTGTTGAGCTTAGACCAACCTGTAGTTACTAAATTATAAATTAAAACTGGGGGGAAAGTTTTAAAATTGACATTGTGTCATTTAAAAGTAGCAATAAAGAGCCAAATACATGTTAACATAAATAATGTGTTTTTAGGAAAGTAACTATATTTTACAAAATAATAAAAAAAAAAACAGTGAAAAGAGTGAGATTATTTAACATTTTTATAAATTTGTAACATCTGTCCAAATAGAAAAAGTTAAATTCTTTACATTTGCTTACGCATTTGATCTGCTGCAGTATGTTGTTTTGATGGAGGTTTATAAAGAAAATTTTGCCTCACAAAGAGGGCTGGCAAAGGACAGAGTGTTTTAATGACCTAGTCAGATGATTGTAGATATCCCTTTTCTGCCACTACACCTGAACTTGACAAGTAGGAGAATCACTCAGTGACTCTTCTTACTCTGCTGCTGCTGCTGCTGCTGCTGCTAAGTCGCTTCAGTCGTGTCCGACTCTGTGCGACCCCATAGATGGCAGCCCACCAGGCTCCCCCACCCCTGGGATTCTCCAGGCAAGAACACTGGAGTGAGTTGCCGTTTCCTTCTCCAATGCATGAAAGTGAAAAGGGAAAGTGAAGTCACTCAGTCATGTCCGACCCTCAGCGACCCCATGGACTGCAGCCTACCAGGCTCCTCCCTCCATGGGATTTTCCAGGCAAGAGTACTGGAGTGGGGTGCCATCGCCTTCTCCGTCATGCTCTGTTACTTGCTGTTTAAGTGGATATTATACCATCCTGTGGTGCTTCCCAGGTGGCACTAGTGGTAAAGAGCCCACCTGCCAATGCAAGAGACATAAGGTACGCAGGTTTGATCCCTGGTTGGAAAGATCCCCTGCAGAATGTATGGAAATCCATCCAGTATTCTTGCCTAGANTCATGCTCTGTTACTTGCTGTTTAAGTGGATATTATACCATCCTGTGGTGCTTCCCAGGTGGCACTAGTGGTAAAGAGCCCACCTGCCAATGCAAGAGACATAAGGTACGCAGGTTTGATCCCTGGTTGGAAAGATCCCCTGCAGAATGTATGGAAATCCATCCAGTATTCTTGCCTAGAAAATCCCACGGACAGAGGAGCCTGGCAAGCTACAGTCCGTAGGGTCTCAAAGAGTTGGATAAAACTCAAGCGACTTAGCATGCATGCATGTGGCATCCTGTACTGGTTACTTGGAAAATGCAGGTTCATTGAATTATGCAGCTCTTCCAAGTACTGACACAATTCCTTATTCCAAAGAATCACATTGTTAATATTGTCACTGGTATCAGAAGAATTTTTGATTCTTAGAAAGTTATGAACCTCACTGTGTAGGTACAATTTTTCCCCAAATTCTACATTTTAATTAAAAACTTGAATTTATCATTGTAACAAATGTTATCAATTGCTTACCTTGAAGTGACAGGTTAATGTGGCTCATATATGAGAAAATGTCTTCCAGATACCCAAGTCTGATCAACCGTGGTTTGTCTATTCATTGTTCTATTAAGTAAAATTGGTATTTCATTAAAAAAAAAAAAANAAAGACTCTGATGCTGGGAAGGATGGCAGGCAGGAAGAGAAGGAGACAACAGAGGCTGAGATGGCTGAATGGCATCACCGACTCGAATGACATGAGTTTGAGTGAACTCTGGGAGTTGGTGATGGACAGGGAGGCCTGGCGTGCTGCGATCATGGGGTCGCAAAGAGTCGGACACGACTCAGCGACTGAACTGAACTGAACTCAACCAAACCTTGGTATACAAAGGTGCTTTATGGGTATTTCCAATTTTATCACACAATATTAAAAGAAGTATTTTGAAAAGATGAAATTTAATAAAATTAGTAATTTTAATGCCTCTTCAAGGGTGTTTTTGAGTGAAACTGATGTTTTGCTCTCTTTTACTGCAAATGCAGTTGGTTAAAAATACAGTGACTGGGAAACCAATACAATATTGTAAAGCAATTATCCTACGATTAAAAATAAATTTTTAACAACTCAACATTCAAAGACTAAAAAACAAAAAAGTATACGGTGACTGGGGGACTATACTGGTGCTCCAGTGGTTAAGAACGCTCCTTCCAGTGCAAGGGACATGGATTCAATCCCTGGTTGAGGAACTAAGAACCCACACGTGAGGGGGCATCTAAGCCCAAACGCGGCAGTTCCTGAGCTCACGCACCACAAATAGAGAAGCCTATATGTCACAACTAAGACCCAACGCAGCCAAATAAATATTAAAAAAAGAGAGAAAATACACTGACTGATTGCCATTTCCCTAAGGCATCAACTGTTTTACCTGTCAGTTTTTTAGTATCACAGCAATGTCAAGACAGTGAAAAAGGCAAATTACATCTTAGTATTATTATGAAAATAGCTTGACTTTGCAGATTGCATTAAAGGGTCTTGAATACCCCAAGAATTCACAAACTACCCTTTGAGAACCACTGTCAAATAGAACTGACAGTGATGTATGTCTGATATCAGTCATTGGAATTGCCTCACTTTTAGTTCTTATAGACTAATTCTTCTTGCCCTAAATGTTAATATATTATTATTAACATCTAGGTTTAGCAGTTGATAGCAAACAAGTATTGATGATATAGAAGAAAATTTTCTCAAATGAAACTTTTTTCAATGTGGACTCAAGAATTAGGAAGCCATGAGAGAGTTCTTGGATATAAGAAATTCCGTTTTGATCCTGTAGCCTCTGTGAGTGGTTCATACCTGGGTATGTTCTAGTTGAGGAAGGTGAGGTGGAAGTGGCCTGTGCTGGCAGGTGAGGAGTTTGAAATTGTTAGAGCACCAATAGTTGTAAGTTCCACCATGACCTCGTCACTTGGAAAGTGGGGAAATTGAGCTTTTTATTTAAAGCAAAATGTTTATGAGCCATATGATATTTGCCGTATTTTCCATAAAGTAATGATAAATTTATGCAATGTTGATAATGGTTAAGGATGTAAATTTGGAAAGGAAAAGCCCAGTCATTAAGAAATAAAAGCAGGTTGGAAGGATACTTAGGTAATCACGTGCTATAACATTGAAAGAATTTGACAATACTACATTTTTAGTAATTTGGGCAATTTCTAACTGAAGACAGATGATTGATATAAAATGGAAAATGATGCTTTATTACTTGAGAGTAAAATAAATTACTTTTTTCACTATTTGATTCTCTGAGGTTTAAAAATACAGTATTAAAAACAAAATTAATGACCATCTTCTCAAAGGATTTGTATTGGATGATTGGATGTTATGCTTTCCAGCCCAAGGTAAGTTATTCTGGTTTTCTTGTTGCTCAGATAGCTTGAGAAAAGTCTGGTAAATAGATGGCTTAAATCTTTCAGGTTTTACAGGTCATTAGAATATGTAGAATAGAATGCTTTTGATGGAGCGTCTTCAGGTGCTACAGCAGAATGTGAACAGAGAGACAAAGTACTGACTTTTGGATACCGGTGTTTGTGCTATTTCCGTGTTACGTTGAAATCTGTTTTTCTAAGGGAGAAATGATCCTCACAGAATTATAGTTCTGGGAAAGATAGTCACATGATCTGGCCATCTGCCTTTCTGCACACTCTACCAAGCTTTCTCAGACCTGTGAGAATCCATCTTACTTGTCTTAATCTCTAAAAAGATGATTCCATACATGCTTTCCAGGAGCACTGAAATAACGGAATTATTTCTCAGTCATGTGTGTGTGCTCAGCCTTGTCCATCTCTGTGATCCCAGGGACTGTAGCCTGCCAGGCTCTTCTGTCCATGGAATTTTCCAGGCAAGATTCCTGGAGTGAGTTGCCACTTTCTACTCCAGGGAATCTTCTCAGTTAAATATCCTTAACATAAGGAATATTAGCCTTATAGCTAGTTATTGTAAGTAAACTAGTTTAAGATCGACCAGGAATAATGGGTATCTGCCCTTTGAATGGGATTTTCTAACCAGTTCTGTATTTATCCGTCAACTGGACAACCGAAGCTCATGTGAATAATAAAGATCTTTCTGGTTGATTATAGTTATTCCCAATTCAGTGACAAGTTTTCTTAAGTTATGTGTCTTTGCCTAGAAGTGTTTGTCTTATTCTCTGTTTTTGTCTGTAAAGAATTTCAAGTGAACTCTGGTATTTTAGAAAAAAAATCTCCCTAGAGAATTTTGCTAGAATCTTTAAAAAATTGTAATGAAATACCTGGCTTAAATGATTATATGTTACAACACCAAATAGTTTTGTCTCCTAACAGTACTATCAAATGTATCTCTGGGAGCCTAGTCCAGGATTCTTAATTAGTAGGCAAATAAATACTGCGAAATTCATGGTCAAAAAGATAGCCTTACAAAATCCTCATTTATAATTTCCAAAATTCTATCCATAGATCCCTTTCTAAGTAAATTTCAAATTGAGCGTATGAAAATGATAAGAGATTGAACATTTAGTTTCTCATTGTCTCTTGGGCTGTTTTTAACTTTCTTACACACTCAGTTCAGTTCAGTTCAGTTGCTTAGTAGTGTCTGACTCTTTGAGACTGCATGAACTACAGCACGCCAGGCCTCCTTGTCCATCACTGACTCCTGGAGTCCATCCAAACCCATNTAAGAGATTGAACATTTAGTTTCTCATTGTCTCTTGGGCTGTTTTTAACTTTCTTACACACTCAGTTCAGTTCAGTTCAGTTGCTTAGTAGTGTCTGACTCTTTGAGACTGCATGAACTACAGCACGCCAGGCCTCCTTGTCCATCACTGACTCCTGGAGTCCATCCAAACCCATCTCCTGCCCTCAATCTTTCCCAGCATCAGGGTCTTTTCAAATGAGTCAGCTCTTCCTATCAGGTGGCCAAAGTACTGGAGTTTTAGCTTCAACATCAGTCCTTCCAATGAACACCCAGGACTGATCTCCTTTAGGAGGGACTGGTTGTATCTCCTTGCAGTCCAAAGGACTCTCAGGAGTCTTGTACAACACCACAGTTCAAAAGCATCAGTTCTTTGGTGCTCAGCTTTCTTTACAGTCCAACTCCCACATCCATACATGACCACTGGAAAAACCATAGCCTTGCCTAGACAGACCTTTGTTGACAAAGTAATATGTCTGCTTTTGAATATGCTATCTAGATTGGGCATAACTTTTCTTCCAAGGAGTAAGTGTCTTTTAATTTCATGGCTTCAGTCACCATCTGCAGTGATTTTGGAGCCCTCCAAAATAAAGTCAACCACTGTTTCCACTGTTTCCCCATCTATTTGCCATGAAGTGATGGGACCAGATGCCATGATCTTCGTTTTCTGAATGTTGAGTTTTAAGCCAACTTTTTCACTCTCCTCTTTCACTTTCATCAAGAGGCTTTTTAGTTCCTCTTCACTTTCTGCCGTAAGGGTGGTGTCATCTGCATATCTGAGGTTATTGATATTTCTCCCAGCAATCTTGATTCCAGCTTGTGCTTCTTCCAGCCAAGTGTTTCTCATGTTGGACTCTGAATGTAAGTTAAATAAGCAGGGTGACAATAAACAGCCTTGATATATTCCTTCTCCAATTTGGAACCAGTCTGTTGTTCCATATCCATTTCTAACTGTTGCTTCCTGACCTTACACACTATGTCAGCATAAAGAACTTCCACTTATAGTCATTACTGTCTAGGTGGTATTATCTCTAGAATATCATAAACTTAAGCTCTGGTTACCATTTCCTGCCTAACAAGGTGAAAAAATTCTTTAAACTTGACTCATTTCTTAAGCATACTAATTGCTGCACAAGATGCTATTTGATTGTGGTATGTTTGACAGTCATCTTCACCTGCTCAAGGCTCATATCTGCCTTTTTTTTTTTTTTTTTTTTTTTAGCATTTTAGCATTTCTCTATTTTGTTTTTTTATTTTTTAGTTTTTTTCTTTCCTCTATCACAACCTTTTTGAAGAAATTCTTATACCAAACTTATTTACTTAGCACCACAGGCCAGGAGTGAATGAAATATGAAGTAGATAGCTGGATGATACAGATATATAGATGGATGACTGGGTGAATGGATGGGTAGGTAGGTAGGTAGATTATTTCTTTGTTTCACATATTTGTGTCTTATATATGATTGTGTGTGTTTATTTATTTATTACATTAAATTAAATATATTTTTCCTTTCCTTTCTCCAAATTGACATGGCTTCTTTTCATTCAGCCCACTGTTTCCTCCCTCATTCTGGAGTAATATCTTTCGTGTTGCTCTTTAGAGATGCTCTGAAATCCTTGGACATTTGCCTTCCATGGACATTTGCCTTGATTTAAGTTCCCCTGATTGTGAATTTCCATGCAGTTGATGGCACTGGGCAATCCACTGCACCACTTAAGTGTGTAACAGAGCTTTGCACTTTTCACACTACCTCCTAGCCCAACTCATTTCACATTATCAATGATCTCATTTTAGATCCTAAGGTCCTCCAGGACAGAAACATGAACTTTTTGCTTCTTTGTTTGTTTGGGGAGACCTTTTTGATGGTATCTAGCCAGAATACCTGGCATGTAGGAGACTTAGTTGATGTTACTCAACTTAGTTAATGGTGATGAATTAGAAAGTAACTCTTTGATGATTGACTCTTTCGTGCTCAGTTCGTCCAGTTGAGGACAAGTGTCTCATCCTGGCCGGAAAGAGGAATTGGATGAACTGAATGACAGGTGGAGATGGCCATGAGATCAGCATTACTTTTACAAAGCATGCTTTCATTTGTTTTTGGTTTAGGTTTTTTAATGAAATGCCTTTATAGTAGTTGTAAATGTGATTCAGAATTTTGTTAAATTTTAACAGAAGAGTAGTATACAAAAGTGAACCAATGGGTTTTTGGAAGAAAGTTTCAAAGTGGCCAAAACCAAAGTAATTTCTTATTATCAAAAAATAAATCTGGAAAGAGATCCTTATAAGTTATTTTTTTACCTATCCCTCTGCCATAATCCAGATGTGTAAATCATGTAAATATAATCCATTGAAATTACTTTCTAAATTTCTGTTTACAATCTCAAGTAAATCAGACTCAATAGCTTTAGATTATTCAGACTAAGGTTCGGTGACCAGAGTTTTATTTCTTTTTTTTTTTAAACTCAATCACACCAAAGAATTCCAAGGTAGAATAGCAATAACTATTATAAATTATGTAAGGTTTTTTTCCCCTTGTATCATCTTTATTGGCTATGCAACTAATTAGCTATTTCAGCAGTATTCAGGCTAGCATCGTTTGTTGGTTAAACAAAAGAAGGAGAAATTTCAGAAACACAAAGAGACGAAATGTTTGAGATTTGTTCTCGCTCACATGTGTACCTCAGAGTGCCTGTCTCCTGTTGAAGGAAATAATTTATCGTGATCTTAGTCAAAAGCATTTCTCTCTTTGCTGTCCTCTTTTATTAATTTAGATATGTTTCTAAGATGAGAAATGATGTTACTTCTAATTATGGTTACATGTAGTTAATTTCCTTCTTTTTTCCTAAGCTTGGTGTGAAAGGCAGTTTCCTCCAAAAGAGGAAGGTGGGGGGAGCTGGTTACTGGGAGGGGAGAATACTGATAGAGCTGATCTTCCTGTTGCCTTAGCAACAGATTTATTTATTAGGGGTTGAAATGACATGAGTTAATATACCACATACCTGCTGATCGGCAAACTCTCCTATTTCAGCTGCAGTTGACAATTAAGTCCTGGACAGCTACAGCCAGGGGTTAATGTTCCTCATTAGGAGAACTAGGTCATTACTGGGAAATCAAGGCACTTAAGGCAGCATGGGTAAAATACAGAATTCAGCATCTAGAGGAGTGAGGCTTTTTTATGTTAATTAACCTTATTTTCCTAGGTTTAAAAAAAATCTTATATGCACATGACAGTGGATCAATTAATTGAAAAAAAAAAAAGGAGCTAGTTTACTTTATTCTCTGACTTGTCTTCATTTCCTTTGCAAGGATTTCATTATTTTATGGAAAATTCTTATGTCTATATGATGAGTAAAAAGGGTATTAAAATTAAGAAGGGAATCATCATGGAAATCAGCTTTACCACAAGGGAGTGAGCAAATAAAAGCCTTGGAAATGAAAATAAATAAGCTTTGCTAATACCTCACCTAAGGAGCAGCATATAAGCCCATCAGAGCTGGGAGATATTTAGAGGTACTTCTTTGCTTCTTTATTAAGCAATTACATAGTTATTTGACCTTCAGAAACTGAAACTTTGGGAAAGTGATTCCAAGTGGCTTGTAAATATTCTGTTTGCAGAAAGCTGTATAGCAGTTTAACAAACAGTAACTTTCCAGTTCATAATTGGCTTTTTTTTAATGCCAATAAAATTAGATACATTAGTTGAAAGTTTTTATTAAAATGTCTGAGTGGGTGTTTTTTTCACTTGATAAATTCATAAATAATGTATCAAGCCCCTTCTGAAAGCTTTGTTGTCTTATTTCTTTAAAGAGCCTTTATATTGAAAGGGGGGTATTTACAGAGTAGAAAAAGATTTATTGCCCAGAATCCTATTTTGTCTTCATTGCTGTGTTGCCTCCATTAAAATCACATCTTTTCAGTTCTTTGACTTCTGATAACTTTCTCTGTGGGATGTAGACAAAGCAAAAAAGTGCTCTTAGCATCACTATCCCCTAAAATACTCTGTCCCTTCAACATCAAAATCAAAATCACCTTGGTTCTCTTCCCTCTATGCATATACTAGAAGCTGTCCCTATCAACGTGAAAGTAATGGATTGACTTCTAGAAACTTAGTTTAGAACTTTTTTGGCATTTTTCCCCCATCAGAAAAAAAACAGTACAACTCTCCTTTAATTGATTATCTCTCTGTGATTCAGTATATATTTTCACCTCCTCCTCCTCCAAAGTGTTTCCCTGTTATATAAGTGAAACTGGGCCCACACATACTTCTTTAGAAAAACCCATTCTAGTAAATCTGTTAGTAGCATGTAGATTGCCACTTATCATCTGATTTAGTATAAAATTACTGCTTTAGGTGGCACCTCTCAAGGCTTCTTCCTTCAGTCAAATATTTCCACTCTGAAATTAGACCCAATCCTTATACATCTGCCTCTTTCACCTACTCTGTCCAGTTCTTGGTTTTAACAAGAACTCTTTTAAAGGAGAAATTGTTTCCCCAACTTCAGAATTGCGACCCGAGAGCCAGACTTCTAGAATGAGGCAGTATGGAAGAGATGGTTAGCTTTTCTCCAAAATGTCTTTATCTTATGGAGGGGGTACAGTTGGACCACATTTTCTAGCTTCCACCACAGTTTGGTGTGTCTGCATAACTGGTCTTAGCCAGGAAACATAAGCAGAAGTGATGTGGACCACTTCCAGGCCCAGACTATAAAAATGTCCCAACATTCCACCACATTCTCTTTCTTTTCCGAAAAGCAGACATGGAAGGCACTTGTTAAGGTTGATAGTGACTGTTTTGACTTGGGTCATTGGATTGACCCCTAATGAAAAGGGCTGCCCTTTTGATCTGCCCACTTGCCTATTATTTTGACATGCCCTGTTATACATTTTTTAATCCATCTTTTAATGCAATCACCCTACCTGAATGAATGCAGACAGCTGTTACAATAATCTAGACAAATATGATGGTGGTTTGACTAGAGTAATGGGAATGGATGTTGTAAGAAGTAATCAGGATATTTTTTAAAGATTTTGGATAAACATAGGTGCTAGTTACTGAGATCGGAGAAGGCAATGGCAACCCACTCCAGTACTCTTGCCTGGAAAATCTCATGGATGGAGGAGCCTGGTAGGCTGCAGTCCATGAGGTCGCTAAGAGTCAGACATGACTGAGTGACTTCACTTTCACTTTTCGCTTTCATGCATCGGAAAAGGAAATGGCAACCCACTCCAGTGTTCTTGCCTGGAGAACCCCAGGGACAGGGGAGCCTGGTGGGCTGCCGTCTGTGGGGTCGCACAGAGTCAGACATGACTGAAGTGACTTAGCAGCAGCAGCAGTTACTGAGATAGAGGACCCATGGGGAGGATAAGATTTAAAAAGTTTCTTTAGAACATTTTAAGCCTGAGGTATCTTCTACACATACAAGTGGAAGTTTCAAGTTGAAAGATAGAAATATAAGTCTTTTATTCAGAAGAGCAGTCAGGACTGAAGATAGAAATGTGGGCATTATGAGCATGGATATTTTCAATTCCTGGGGCTTCCCTGGCGGCTCAGTTGGTAAAGAATCCACCTGCAGTACAGGAGACCCATGTTTGATCGCTGGGTGAGGAAGATCCCCTGGAGAAGGAAATGGCAACCCACTCCAATTTCCTGGACAGAGGAGCTTGGCAGGCTACAGTCAGTTCACTGGGTCGCAAAGAGTCAGACATGACTGAGTGACTAACAGATAAAACTGTTCAATTCCTGTATTTAAAAATATATTGGATTTTAAATCATATAAATTCAACTTTAAGTTTTCTAATTTTAAATGTTAAGTTTATCCTAAATCTGTGGGCAACAGTTGTAACCTAGTGATAGCCTATGTCTCTCATGTCTCCTGCATTGCAGGCAGATTCTTTACCACTGAGCCACCAGAGAAGCCCCTAGTTATAGCATAGTAAAGTAAGTCCAATCTCTCTACAAGTCCTGATGTCACAATTATCTGCTCTCTAATTTCAGTTTTCTTCTTTACATGATAGGGGTAACATTAAGTATATTATAGGATTGTTCCGAGGATTAAAGAAGATGATAATATGAAAGTAAACACAGTTCCTCATAGAGAATAAGCACTTAATAAACATTAGCTATTATTATTACTAAGTAATACAAATTATTTCATTCCCTCACATAAAACTGTCACTTTTGCCCACGATCTCTTACTGGTCAAAATCAATTTTTTTCTTAACTCCCTGAGAAAAGAAGAGAAAAGAAACAGCTAAATAAAGTCATCTTTTTTTGTCTTCATTTTCAGCCTACCCAAAACAAGTACATACTGTACAGAAAAAATGGAATTAAGCTACAGAGCAAACACTTGTAAGGAGCAGCATCTGCCTTGTAAATGAAGTCTATAAAAGGCTACCAAATGTCCCTTCACATTTTTATGATTGTCAGGATATTACTAAACCTGGATGGAAAAATGTTTTTTGAGGCTCTTACATCAAGCACCCACATTGTCAATATCACAAATTATTTCCGTTTTTTACAAGATGGCTGCCCCAAGCCTTCACTATAGAATAGCAGTGCTGTTTGAGCAGGGCTTACATAGTTTTAAAGGTATGATTTGCTAAAAAGCACTTTCTACATTTATATGTCACATTTTTAAACACAATTTTTTTAAAAAGACGACTTTAATGAGATTTATATATCACAAATTCCATCTGTTTTAAATAATACAACTTAATGACTTTTAATCAATTTACAGAGTTCTATAACCATCACTACAATCCAATTTTAGAACATTTTTATCTCCCCAGTAAGAATTTTCATTCCCCTTTGCAGTCTATCCCTGCTTTCATCCTCACCTCAGGAAAACACTAATGTGCTTACTCTCTCTACAGATTTGCCTTTTCTGGACATTTCATGTAAATGGAATCATACACTCTGTGATCTTTAGCATCTGGTTTCTTTCACTTGGATCAGAGTTCCTGAGGTTTGTCCATATTGTAGCAGATAGCAGTGGTCTGTTCCTTTCTGAAGTTGAATAATATTCCATTGCATGGATATAATACATTTTGATTATTCATCATTTGATAGATGTTTGGTTTGGACTGCTTCTGATTTTTTAATGATTGTGAATAATATTCCTCTGAACATTTTCATAATGTCTTTGTTCAGACATATGTTTTCATTTTCCTTAGGTAGATACCTAGGGATGGAATTACTGAGTTTTCTGATAAGTTTACATTTGACTTTTTAAGAAACAAACAAATAACTTTTAAGGATAACACTTATTAACTCTTCCTGTGTAGATTCATTCAAGATCAACATGTACACACTGTTATATTTTAAATGGATAACCAACAAGGACCTGCTGTATAGCTCAGGGAACTCTGCTCAATGTTACATGGCAGCCTAGATAGGAGGGGTGTTGGGCGACAATGGATACGTGTACATATGTGGCTGAGTCCCTTTGCTGTTCACCTGAAACCATCACAACGTCACTCACCAACTCAACTCCAATATAAAATTAAAATTTTTTAAAAATTTTTATTGAACTTCTTATAAAGCCAGTCATTGTACTAAACCAGATAGGGTCAACTCTTGTTTTTTCACTTTCATTGGAATGAAGCGTAGGCTGGACATTTAAAATCTCCTCGTTATTCATAAACCTAATGCTGGCCACTTTTTCAGGTGTTGTCAGCTAAATATCTATGATCTTAATATCATCCGAAGATCAAGATCTGAATTTATGAGTGATACATCCATGTCCCTCACATGCAACTCTGAATTTTTGTCTTGGCTGATTCTTCATTTAACTCTCTCATTTTTCTGATGGCTACCATAACAAAATGCCACAAAATTGACAGCTTAAAACAACAGGAATGGGGCTTCCCTACGGTCCAGTGGTGAAGAATTTGCTTGCCAATGCAGGAGACATTGGTTCAAGCCCTGGTTTGGGAAGGTTTCACATGCTACAGAGTAACTAAGCCAATGTGTCAGAACTACCGAGACCGCCCCCTAGAGGCTGTGCTCTGCAACAAGAGAAGCCACTGCTATGTGAAGTCAGTGCACAGCTAGAGAGCAGACACCCAGAGCCACTCGCTGCAACTAGAGAAAGCCCGTGCTCAGCAACAAAGACGTAGCACAGGCCCCCAAATACCAGGAATTTATTCTGTTACATTCCTGGAGGCCAGAAGTACAAAATTGGTATCAGCAGGCTGAAATCTGATGTTAGGAGAGCTCGAGTATCTCTGGACAGTCTGAGGAAGAAACCTCGTTCCCACTTCCTTACATCTTCTAGCCTCTGAAGGCTGCCAGCAATCTTTAGTCTCTGTTCTCTGCCTCTGGGGTCACACTGCCTTCTCCTCTTCCATTGGTATCAGATTTCCATTTGTCTCCCCCTTAAGGACATAAGCGAATGAATTTAAGGGCCACTCAGATATTCCAGAATAATTCCCATACTCAAGATCCTTGACTTAATCATATTTGCAAAGTCCTTTTTGTCAAGTAAGAGTCCCTTGGACAGCAAGGAGATCAAACCAGTCACTCCTAAAGGAAGTTAACCCTGAATATTAATTGGAAAGACTGATGCTGAAGCTGAAGCTCCAGTATGGTGGCCACTAGATGTGAAGAGCTGACTCATTGAAAAAGACCCAGATGCTGTGAAAGATTGAGAGCAGGAGGAGAAGGGGACAACAGAGGATGATGGACTGGTTAGATGGCAACCCTGACTCAGTGGACATGAATTTGAGCAAACTCCAGAAGATAGTGAAGGACAGGGAAACCTGGTGTGCTGCAGTCCGTGATGTCACTAAGAGTCAGACACAATTTAGCAACTGAACAACAACAAGGTAATATTCACAAGTTTCAAGGATCAGAATGTGGAGATTTCCTGCTGCTGCTAAGTCACTTCAGTCGTGTCCGACTCTGTGCGACTCCATAGACAGCTGCCCACCAGGCTCCACTGTCCCTGGGATTCTCCAGGCAAGAACACTGGAGTGGGTTGCCATTTCCTTCTCCAATGCATGAAAATGAAAAGTGAAAGTGAAGTCGCTCAGTCGTGTCTGACTCTTGGTGACCCCATGAACTGCAGCCCACCAGGCTCCTCCATCGATGGGATTTTCCAGACAAGAGTACTGGAGTGGGGTGCCATTCCTGAGGGGTCCATTATTCAACCTAACGAAAGTTGCATATGCAGTTGGTATGAGGTTGTTCATTCATTCAATAATTCTTGAGCAGTGGAATAAGCATTGAGGATGCAACTGTAAGGAAAAATTCATGTATACAGTCCCTGCCTGCTTGGGACTTAACAGTAGCTATTAATCAAATAAAATTTGCTTTAGGATTACAACAGAGAAAAGGAAAGAAAGAACAATATGTAACTTTTTTGTGAACATTACACATTAATTTTAAATACTTTAATATTGAAATGTACAAATGAGAATATTTTATTAATAAAAACTCACTGCAAATGTCTGTATACCAAAGTAATTGCCATTCTTAATATTTCTTTCATTCCATACTGCTATCTACTAATTGTTGATTTTTAAAAATAATTACCCTGCTGATTTTAATATACAAACATACCCATATATTTTTCTCTTTCCTTGCCTATGATTCCGTCTTGCACATTAGACCTTTCCTTGCCTAAAAAGTTGCTTTTAGTAAGAGTGCTTGTGGCAAACTCATCTGAAATTATCTTTTATTTCTCCACTGTTCTTAAGAATATCTTTTCTGAGTATGCAATTCTAGGTTGAGATTAAATCCTTTCAGCTTTACTTTACTATGGTGGTTGTTCTTTTAGCCATTAAGTCACATCCTACTATAGCCCATCTGGCTCCTCTGTCCGTGGGATTTTCCAGGCAAGAAGACTGGAGTGGGTCACCATCTCCTTCTCCAGGTGATCTTCCTGACCTAGGGATTGAACCCATGACTCCATCTCCTGCATTGTAGGTGGATTCTCTACTACTGAGCCACTGGAGCTTCCCCATTTTGCTATGGAGAAATTACTTAATCAGACTTTTCTCTCTAGCTACTTTGAAGATCTTGTCTTTGTCTTTGGTGTGCCTCACTTTCACCTATATGCAGGAATGGATTTCTTTCTTTAGCTTACTTGGGATTTGTTAGAATTTTTAAATCTTTGAATTGATGTGTCTCATCACTTCTGGAAAATATTCACTATTATATCTACAGATATTGCCTCTGCCTCATTCTCTCACTTTTTGGTGTTGTGTGTCTTGATTTTTCTGATCATCTATTTCTTAATCTTTCTTTCATCCTTTCCATGTCTTTTGATTCTATTTTCTGGTTCCTGGATGTTTTCTTTAGCTTTATCTCTGAGATTACTAGTTCTCCCTTAATTTCAATCACTTTATTTTTCATCACTCAAACTTCTTTCTGTTACTTGTTCAATACTCTTTGGTCATTTTTAATAATCCCCTACTCTTCATATATTTGGGCTTCCCTTGTGGCTCAGCTGGTAAAGAATCTGCCTGCAATGCAGCAGACCCGGGTTCAGTCCCTGGGTTGGGGAGATCCCCTGGAGAAGGGAAAGGCTACCCACTCCAGTGTTCTGGTCTAGAGAATTCCATGGACTGTATATTCCATGGGGTTGAAAAGAGTCGGACACAACTGAGCAGCTTTCACTTTATATATTTAGTCCCTTTTTAAAAAATACTTCAAACATACAACTTTTATATTCCATGTTTGATAATTCCAATATCTGAAACTTTTGTGGGTCTACTGTCTTTTTTCTTTTTATGATTCCTTGCTTCCCATATGTTTTTGATTTTTGACCATGAAGCCAAATTTTTTGGAACTTCACTAAAGGCAATTCTTTGAGGACTGCCCAAGTTGTATCTGGATTTCTCCAGAGGGATGTGTGTTTGCCTGTGTCAAGTACTTAAGGAAATTACCAGCTCAGTGCTACTTCAGACTAAATTCTCAGTGAGGGCTTTTTGGTTTTTAGATAATTTAAGCAGCTTGATGTCGGATTTCAGACTTCTTTCAAGGCTGATGTGAAATTAGGAAATTATAAGGGAAAGCTTACTACTCTGTAACAATAACATGCATCTTCACAATATTTATTCCATGGATTCTTTCCCTTTCCATCTTATTTTTATACCATACCCCTGGTTCAGTCCCTATGCACATAAACCTAAACTAGCATAATAGCCTTCTTACTTTCTCTTCTCTAACCTTAGCACCCTGCAGTTCAAACCTAGGGTAAATATCCCAACCTTCTTCATGTAATTTTGCTCAGAGTCCTGTAGCTTTCACTTCCCACATCAGTGATCTCAATATTGGCTGTCTATTAAAATGAGTTTTTTTTTTAATTAAGAATGCCTGTCCCCCTCATACTAATTAAACCTGAATTTCTAAGAGTGAGGCCCTTGCATCAAAAAAATTTTAAGTGCTCTAGTCAACTCTGATGCACAGCCAAATTAAGAAATACTAGTATGCAGAAAGCAATGGCACCCCACTCCAGTACTCTTGCTTGGAAAATCCCATGGACAGAGGAGCCTGGTAGGCTGCAGTCCATGGGGTCGCTAAGAGTCGGGCACGACTGAGCGACTTCCCTTTCACTTTCCACTTTCATACACTGGAGAAGGAAATGGCAACCCACTCCAGTGTTCTTGCCTGGAGAATCGCAGGGACAGAGGAGCCTAGTGGGCTGCCGTCTATGGGGTTGCACAGAGTTGGACATGACTGAAGCAGTTAAGCAGCAGCAGCAGTATGCAGAAAAAAATAATAAAGAATTGCCTTAATCCCAGCAATAAAGACATTGTAGGAAGTGGTGCTCAACCTTGTAGAAAGTGGTGCTCAGCCTTGCTCAACATAAGAAAATACTCAAGTGCAAGCCCCACTCTGAGGGATTTTTAATCAGTTGATCTGAGATGATGCCCAGGTATTTGTGTTTTCAGTAGTTCCCTAAGATTTGCAACATGCCAAATTGAGATCCACCACTCTGGGATGACAAATCACAGGCTTATAGTTACCAGGCTAGTATCACTAATGAAAGAAAAAGGCTAGATAGGAACAATAAACTGAGAACACCACCCCTCCAGAGGGAGCAGGCAGCCCTCCCCTCTGACTGATTGCAAATCATGGCCATCATGTTGCAAGCCTGCCCCATTTGATTTCTTCAGTCAAATATTAGAGAGTGCTTGAAAAGTAAACACCTATACATATCTCTGTTTACGTGTGTATGTGTAGACACACTCTGTCATCCAGGATTCAGGGAGTATGTTCATTCACCTTGCTTCTGCAATGAGTGTTTGTTTTTGCTCATGTTCTATTGCTTTTCTTCAGTACTGTCCTTTCTCCTCCAAGTCTGTCTGCATCATCACCATCTTCTAAGGGCCAATTCATGTTTTATCTGACCTGACAATAGAGAGCTGAAAACTGGAGGAGATGGATGTTTTGAGAGGGGCATGTTCCTTCTTTCTTACATAAATTACTCTCCCTGTGATTCTATTTATCTTGCATAAACTTCTTTGGAACTTAAAACTTAAAATGTTTATGTAGTTACACACTTTGGTGTTTTACCTTTATGATTACTACCAGATAGTTCTATAAAGGCATATTTATTACATTAAGAAATCTATCATAAAAAGTCAAGCATCCTCTGTATAATACAGTAGATAGATATTAGAAATGAACAGTTCTTAGCAAATGGATTACTTAGGTTGGTAAGGATTAAAAGTCACTAGACTGAATAAGAGGTAATTTTAGTAGGTGAAGTGAATAAGAGGTAAGGAAAAATAAAGCAACATATCTCAAAATCTGACTTAGGCTAGGGAAAATGAGTCAATAGGACTTAAGTAAAATAACAGCAAAAACAAGCTTCATTCATACCTTAACCTAAAATGTTTACATGCAAGATATTTATTTTAAAATATATTACATACAAGCTGCTGCTGCTGCTCCTAAGGCACTTCAGTCGTGTCCGACTCTGTGTGAGCCCATAGACGGCAGCCCACCAGGCTCACTTGTCCCTGGGATTCTCCAGGCAAGAACACTGGAGTGGGTTGCCATTTCCTTCTCCAATGCATGAAAGTGAAAAGTGAAAGGGAAGTCGCTCGGTTGTGTCCGACTCTTAGCGACCCCAAGGACTGCAGCCTACCAGGCTCCTCTGTCCATGGGATTTTCCAAGCAAGAGTACTGGAGTGGGATGCCATTGCCTTCCCCATACATACAAGCTACTATGTATAAAAAAAATGTATGCAAGGAATAATGTTCAGCACATGGAGTACAGCCAATATTTTATGATAATTTTCTGTCAGTTCAGTCGCTCAGTCGTGTCCGACTCTTTGCGACCCCATGAATTGCAGCACGCCAGGCCTCCCTGTCCATCACCAACTCCCGGAGTTTACTCAGACTCACGCCCATTGAGTCAGTGATGCCATCCAGCCNGATCTTCATTTTCTGAATGTTGAGTTTTAAGCCAACTTTTTCACTCTCCTCTTTCACTTTCATCAAGAGGCTCTTTAGTTCCTCTTCACTTTCTGCCATAAGGGTGGTGTCATCTGCATATCTGAGGTTATTGATATTTCTCCCAGCAATCTTGATTCCAGCTTGTGTTTCTTCCAGTCCTGCATTTCTCATGATGTACTCTGCATATAAGTTAAATAAGCAGGGTGACAATATTCAGCCTTGACGTACTCCTTTTCCTATTTGGAACCAGTCTGTTGTTCCATGTCCAGTTCTAACTGTTGCTTCCTGACCTGCATACAGATTTCTCAAGAGGCAGGTCAGGTGGTCTGGTATTCCCATCTCAGAATTTTCCAGTTTATTGTGATCCACACAGTCAAAGGCTTTGGGCATAGTAATCTATAAAAATACTGATTCACTCTGTTGTGCATCTGAAACTAATATAATACTGTAAATTAAATATGTTGTTCAGTCGCTCAGTTGTGTCTCTTTGTGACCCCATGGACTGCAGCACACCAGGGTTTCCTGTCCTTCACCAACTCCTAGAGCTTGCTCAAACTCGTGTCCATTGAGTCGGTGATGCCGACTCATCTGGTGATGCCAACCATCTCGTCCTCTGTCGTCCCCTTCTCTTCCTGCCCTCAATCTTTCCCAGTATCTCGGTCTTTTCCAGTGAGTCAGCTCTTCACATCTAGTGGCCACTGTATTGGAGCTTCAGCTTCAGCATCATTCTTGCCAAAGAAATCCCAGGGCTGATCTCCTTCAGAGTGGACTGGTTGGATCTCCTTGCAGTCCAAGGGACTCTCAAGAGTCTTCTCCAACACCACAGTTCAAAAGCATCAATTCTTTGGTGCTCAGCCTTCTTCACAGTCCAACTCTCACATCCATACATGACTACTGGAAACACCATAGTTTTGACTATGTGGACCTTTGCTGACAAAGTGATGTCTCTGCTTTTTAATACACTGTCTGGGCTTGTCATAGCTTTTCTTCCAAGAAGCAAGCATCTTTTAACTTCATGGCTGCGTTTACCACGCTGTGATTTTAGAGCCCCCTAAAATAGTCTGTCACTGTTTCCATTGTTTCACTATCTATTTGCCATGAATTGATGGCACCAGAGTCCATGAAGAAGATTCCATGAAGATTCCATGATCTTCATTTTTTTGAATGTTGAGTTTTAAGGCAGCTTTTTCTCTTTCCTCTTTCACCTTCATCAAGTGGCTCTTTAGTTAGTCTTTGCTTTCTGCCATAAGGATGATGTCATCTGCATATCTGAGCTTATTGATATTTCTCTCGGCAGTCTTGCTTCCAGCTTGTGCTTCATCCAGCCCGGTATTTCACATGATATCAGCTATACTATCTAATAAGAAATAATAAAAATATATATTATAATAATATTGCCCTTTCAGATGAAAGAACTTAAATTTGTAATTTAGCCATTTGTAAAAGAGCCATATTAAATGAACTTGAACTATAGTACAACATGAAAGAAATCCAAGATACAGCTATTCACTCATTGATTTTTACATCCAGTACACGTTTACCAGAGGCAAGGAATTTGGCACCTCCAGTGTCCACATACAGTGGGTTGAAATTTGTGAGCACAGACTGCAGGTTCAAATCCTAGGTCTACCCTTTATACTGGGCCACTCTGGGAACTCACAAAGCTTTGGTTTCTTTGTCTATAAATTGTGTGGAAGACTGTTGCCTACCTCACAGAATTCTGAGGAGAAAATGATTTTATCCATCCCGTGCTTTTAGAACAGTTTCTGATCCATATAAAGGCTGTATAAGTTTGTGTTGTTATTATTAACTTTTGTCTCTCCATAACCTGACTCTCTTACCTCAGGATTCTCTCAGTGGATTTATGATAAATCAGTAAAATTACAGTTCCCCCAATTTCTCCTTCAAGTAGCACTTCAAGTCCTAACGATGCTTAGGAGCATTGAAGGAGAAAGCTTGGTCTCAATATGCACAGGCTCACACTGGCATCCTTTGAGAAGAATATGACCCAGTTGTTACACCTCCCAGTTGTTATTCAGCCACTCAGTCATGTCCGACTCTTGTGACCCCGTGGATTGCAGCACACCAGGCTTCCCTGTCCTTCACCAACTCCTGAAGTTTGTTCAAATGCACGTCCATTGAGTCAGTGATGCCTTCCAACCATTTCAGCCTCTGTCACCCCTTCTCCTGCCCTCAGTCTTTCCAAGCATCAGGATCTTTTCCAATGAGTCAGCTCTTCATATCACATGGCCAAAGTATTGGAGCTTCAGCTTCAGCATCAGTTCTTCCAATGACTATTCAGGGCTGATTTCCTTTAGGATTGACACCCCAGAGCTGGTGTCTACTATGTTCAGTTCCCATCTGCCTGTATACGGAGCTGTTCATGCTGTGTGCACTGCAGGAGACTCTCTGTGTAGCGCTCACTCTCTGGAAATGTCTTTCTCTTACTCAGGGCTTTTGGAAATGTTGGCTGCTCTCCCATTCCACTTCTAGACCTCAGAAAACCCAGAAAATCTGCTTTTTGTCAGACTCAGGCTGTTTATTTTCCTCAGTTGATCCCATGACATGCTGGCCAATGCAGCTACTGCAAACCTGCTGGTTTCTAGAAGAAAAGACACAAGACCAAGGTCACTCTCCCAACAAATTGGCTTTTCCTCCTGATCCCCCCAGTTTTCTGCTTTGGAGTCTACTCAGGATTGTCTCCATTCTCTTACACATGCCTCTCTTAACCCACGGATTGGAGAGGAGGGGGTAGAATGAGTGAGGAAGAGTGTTGAGAAAAACCTACTCAGTATTATTCTCTAAAACTGTTACTTAGACCTCGGCCTCAGAATTCTAATGTGGAAATCAAGAATTAACTATTTGTTTGTCTTCTCTTTGCATTTCTGCTTAATAACCCTACCTTAAGGGCAATGACTAGAATATCTTTGTTGCTGGTGGGTGGGGGAGAAGTGGATTGGAAAAGTAGGAAACACTGAAGCAAGAAGTCCATTAAGCACATTGATTAATACTAATATTAATACTTCAGTTCAGTTCATTTCAGTTGCTCAGTCGTGTCCGAGTCTTTGCGACCCCATGAATCACAGCATGCCAGGCCTCCCTGTCCATCACCAACTCCCAGAGTTCACTCAGACTCGCGTCCATCGAGTCAGTGATGCCATCCAGTCATCTCATCCTCGGTCGTCCCCTTCTCCTCCTGCCCCCAGTCCCTCCCAGCATCAGAGTCTTTTCCAATGAGTCAACTCTTCGCATGAGGTGGCCAAAGTACTGGGGTTTCAGCTTCAGCATCATTCCCTCCAAAGAAATCCCAGGGCTGATCTCCTTCAGAATGGACTGGTTGGATCTCCTTGTAGTCCAAGGGACTCTCAATTAATACTTAGTATTCAAATATTATCCTCCTTCACATGTATTGATAGGGCTTCTTTTGAGACCGCTACCTCAGAGAGCTCCCAGATAATTGCATTACAAAATAATAAGTGAAAACCCAAAAGAGAAAGCTAGTAATTCTGCCTGGAAAAGTCAGGCGATGCTTCACTGAGGATGTGAGGCTAATTGAATGAGGGATTCTGTTAGACGCATTACTCCTCGGCGCCTGAGCCACGTGTTTCAAGAAGGAACACTGAACTAAACTGGTTGTGAACTTGAACTCAGGGAAGTAGAAAGATTTAACCAAAATTGGTTTCATTGCTTATCTTCACATTTCCGTGTAATTCTAAATTGAAAGGAACAGTCCGGTGGACACGATGGCTCCATCCCCCCATTCCCTGTATATGGGACTGCCCCCGGGGCTAGAATGAAGTTGATAATGGCAGCTTGATACCTGCCCATCCTACTGGAGCTCCTTGAAACCCCTGTTGTGCTAGAGCCCAGACCTTGTGAACTGAGACCATTGAAAAAGCTTTACAGAGATTTCTCTGGTGGCCCAGCGGTTAAGACTTTGTCCTTCCAATTCAGAGTGTATGGGTTCTATCCCTGATCAGGGAACTCAGATTCCATATACCATGGTTCATGGCTAAAAAAATTTTTTTTAAAAAAGCTTTACCTTTTGCAGATCAACTCTTTAAAAGCCAGCCTCCAGCAAATGTGAAATGGGTGAAGTTTTTTGCAAAGCAGGAACCGCCCCATCTCATGTTTTTGTACATTTATCCTCCTAGTGTGAGTCGTTTCGCTCTCACCCAGGCACTCCAAACTTCCTTTCATTTGCTGTTCCTCACAATTCTGTCCTTCCTTGTGCATTCCTCACATTTCAAAATCTCATATTCTTGGCCTTCCTACTTTAATCATCGAATTTACATGCTTAGTAATTAATTCAATATATTAATTCCCCAAAAATACAAGATACATAATATACATATATATAACTTTAAATTAAATCACACCCACATGTACATTTTGCTAATATCTTGATGTCTTATCTCCTCCAGGATATTTACATTTTAAAGAGGTTGCTTGTTTACCTGCTTTTCTAAAATGAAACACAAAAAGGAAATTCACTTTTCATCTAACCATCCAGTCATCAAATAATATTTAGGACCAACCTTCTGTGAAGAGTACTTTGTTTAAACTTTGTTGTACTACCAAGATATGGGCCTCCCCAGTGGCTCAGCAGGTAAAGAATCCACCTGCAGTGCAGAAGACACGAGAGACTTGGGTTCAATCCCTGGGTCAGGAAGATCCCCTGGGGGAGGAAATGACAACCCACTCCAGTATTCTTGTCTGAAAAATCCCATGAACAGAGGAGCCAGGTGGGATACAGCCCAGAGGGTCACAAAGAGTTGGACACAACTGAGTGACTAAGCATACCAAGATATACCAAACGCTCCAGGCTTAGGGAACTTCATACTGTAAGAGTCACAGATGAGCTTTGTGGACAATGGATTTTCCTTCTTATCTCTCAGATCACAGCACAGAGAGAACAGCTTCTCTTCTTGACTAGAATTTAGACTCCTTAAGGATTGGGTCTCTCATTCTCTTGGGTCATTCTTGCATCCCAGTGCTTTGTGTCAGTTCTGTCTGACAAACAGACATACATAGTTCTCCTTCATCAAATGAATTCCTAACTTCAAACAAGGATATTCTTTTCCTAGGGCCAAAAACTTACACTAGAAGAGTGATTTTTATTGTTGTGAATTGTTATAGTTTAATACACTGTAAAAAAATTCTAATTAAATGAACCCTGTAGGGTCATACAGAGTCAGATAAGACTGAAGTGACTTGGCATGCACAGAACCAACAACATTTTGTCATGTATCATCTTGAATGTAAAGCTGGCTCGCTTGATTCAGCCTAAAGATAATTGATAATCAAGTAAATAAAAGATCCCTTTATAACCTTTCTTTGGTGGGTTTTGTATTACAAGCCTGATTACAGATGAAAACACTCAATAAGAGGCATTTATTACATATCTCTCCTACAAATGCATCAAAGATATAAAACCAGTAGCTTCTTTCTGTGACTTAAATGGTTAAAATTGTCCATCATTTTAATATTTCTCAGGTCTGAAATATGCTAACATATATGTTAACTTTTAAATTTAAATAACTGAGAAAGTATTAAAAGTATAATAATATTAAATCAAATTGGAATAAATATTTAAGAAACTCTTTGCAAAATAAATGAAAAATTAATTAGTTAATTTTGATCTTAAATAAATACTATTCCTAGAATATGTGTGAACTTATTCCTAAATGAAAATATTGTCATAAATGAATATACACATACTACTGCATCTTTGGGTAAGTTCTCATTTGGAAAGTATGATATAGATTTCATTTTGTAAAAATGAATTCCATAAAATTTGGGTCTAAAGCAGAAGGAACAGATTTTGTAATGTTTACCTTTTTAAAAGGTTACCTTTATTTTAGGATGTTTGTGGGAAATTCAATTTCTGGTGCCATTCAAATCCATAAAAATGAGTGAATTATGTAGTCAGGAACAAAATTATTTCATGTACCAGCCAATATCATTCCATAATCGTCCCAGAAAAGATGATTGTCAGACAGACTACTTCTTGCAAAAAATGCCTTCTCTGTCTGATCTCTTTCTTAGACTTCATTCTCTGTTTCTCAAGACGGACCCAGGCATAGGGAAGTTCTTAGCACCAGCAGCCCACAAATCCTGATGAGGTTTTGCTAAGGAGGGATTTTGGTCTTGCATACATGACACACTCTTCCCTGGGAGAAGTACCTTCTGCCAGCTCTCCCTAAGAAGCAGGGGGTTTCCTCCGTCCCACTTCCACCTGTCCACCTGTTTAATCTTCATTATTCTGAGCTGCTTTTTCATTGATTGTGTGGTTCAGGAGGGTTTATGTCTTAATGTTGTAGAAGATTACATTTGAACTCTATTCCCACTTCTCCTTGTTGCCTTTTGATAACATCCAAGTGAAGAAGGGGGTAAATGACCATTGACTCGCTCAATTTCTGTTGTAATTATTTAGGAAAGTGATTTGATATGATGTTACAATAGTTCTAGGAAGGAATGATGAACATCTAAACCATATCAAGAAAAGAGAAATATACTTGGGTGGTAATATGGTGTTAGTTCAGGATTAATATATTGTTGTGAGGGTGTTTGAGCTAATTGTGGGTTTGGTGACAAGATTAATGGTGTCATTTGACAGAATTAAGGATACTGTCCTGAGAAGACAAATTCAGTTAAGGACATATGTGCCTTTATACACAAACTTTACTTTTAATCATATTTGTATTAATAACTCTGTGTTGTAGATGATAAGTGCCATTTATTGAGTGCTTATTATATTATTTGCACGTGTAACATATTTGACACCTTAGATGTCTTTGTGTGTAATTATCAAGGTAAACTTGAAAAATTCAGCGACACATTCTACTTGTACTAGAAATAACTGATGGTAAAGTATCGCAAACTTAATTTTTTGTCCAATGATAGTGGCTATCAAACTCACTAGACTATTCTTAAATTCCCAGTTCTATAAATGAAGACTAAAACAATGATGATTATAATTATTATAACAGTAGTTATAATAGCAGCCATCACTTATTGTGTATTCTCTGTTTCCCAGGCCCTGAAAATCGTTCTGTATACATCATCTAAGTTAATCCTCTCAACAGCTCTTTGAACTGAGTGTTATTAGCCAGATTGTTACAGATGAAAAAGTTAAATCTTATATGGGTTTGGTAATTTGTTCTGGATTAGAGTTACTAAATATCAGAACTAAGATTTTTTAACTATTTCACTAGGTTCTATCATCTGTGTAAACTATTTTACTTCACTTATTCTGATAAAACACACAATTAGTAATATAGTCATAGATCGATTATTATTAGCTTCCAATAAGCATCTTTTTTTCTTCTTTCAGCTCTACCACTAAAGCAGACTATTTAATCAGAAAGTTCTCTCACCAAATACACTAACATACTTGACTTTGTTATCCATTCTTGACCAGAAATAAATTGTTTTGATACCTACCAGCAATCAGTAGGCTTAATTAATTAAGACTTTGGTTCATGAGGCGTCTCATTCTGGAGAGTCATTTCTTGAACAATATAGTTAATTTTGAGCATGTGATGCTGTTACCATATTCAGAGTCTTTTTTTTTTCCATTTAAATTATTAGTCTACTTTGGTACCTAATATGAGTAGTTCTTAATACCTTTAAATAATAAGCAACAAAAGACTGGGTAGTGAAATTTGGGGCTGAACTTTTTTCTTTTATGCTGTGGGACTAAGTAGAATAATACAGATTTATTCCATTTATGAGAATGTAGGAGAAGAGAGGAGATACATAATTAATACTGTTTATGAGATGAAAAAATGCAACATATGCAGCAACAAGAACACGTCATTTTGAGCAGGTCTTTATAGAACAGACATCCCATATTGTGTTCCTCCTTTTCCACAGTCATTGCCATGACAATCTGGTATGCTTCACAGTTGCTGCTGAGTAAGGGAGATGTCTCTTCTAGGAGATCTCTGTGTCAGCCAAAAAAACACAGCAGTCTCATTTGAGTCTAGAAATAAGACAAAATATATAAAATGAACAGAATTTTAGCATTTTTCTTCCCATTGGAGAAATTTTTTATGAGTCACTACCCATTTCTACTTTAACATTTTTTAAATCAGAAAGAAGTTTTGGAGTAGATTTTTCTCTTCAAATTAAGATTCTTTGCCAGATGATTGAAGACCTTGTCATTTCTAGACGTGACAAAATGTCCGCAATGGAATATGAAAACCTGTTATTAAGAATTGAAATTCATTTGGATGAAAGGCATCTAATAATCCAGGCCATGTTTAATCCTCCATTAAAAAAAAAAAAAACAAAACATGATCTTTCATAGACCTATCCTATTGTAATTTAAAAAATGTAACTGTCTTTATTCAGCCATGATGAAGCTATCATTCACTCACTCCACCAACTTCTAAAGTCAAAGGATTTCACTGTTGTGGTTAAGATGTCAGACTAATTATAAGAGGACAGCATACAATTAAATATGAGATAATGTAAATGAACACATTCATGAAATCATCAGTTGTTTATAAATGTACTTATGTGATTCAGAGGGAGATGGGATTTCACAGGGATGAATGACTACCAGTAGCAGTAAAGTCAAAGTCAGTAAAGGAGACGGTGGGCAAGGAGTGGCAGAGGGAGCAGAGATGTGTTCCAGACTCAGGATTATGGTCACAAGAGCTGTGGATAGAAAACAGAAGAGAAGAGAATGGGAATGAACATGAGTACCAACATTCATTTGAGGGAATCAGTTGATTGAAATATTTGAATGTTGGATAGAGGGGCTTAATTTCAATGTAATGGTTTTTAGGACACACTTCAGAAAAGAGATATAAAGGGAAAGTCATATAGAAGAAGATAATGTAAGAATTATTCTGGAGGCTGAGTTGGCAGGGGGAAAGTCTGAAATTCACTGGTACTGTCAAGTATGAGGTGATAACGTTGTACTATAAAAATGGATTATCAAGCAAATCTTAAATTATCTGTATGGGAGGAATGGCAAGATTGGTTATGGGTTGCTTATCAGGACTACTGGGAAGCAGCTTCTCTGTGTTCAGAAATGAATCATACTTGAGTCCTAGAACACAGGGCGTATGAAGATGTGTCAGTACAGGAGAGGAGCTCAGTCGTTAATGCTGTATTTGACAAGGAAGCAGTTTAGTCTTTAAGTATTAGAGATGAGTTGTCTTTGGAAGAGCCAAGTGAAAACTCTTGTGTAGTCACCTCATTATATAAATAATTTAAAAGGTAATTTATAGTTGGTGCAATAAAAATATTAGATTCATGAGAGGTGAACTAGATTTAGAGTCAACTCAGAATAATAACTTTTTAAACTATACGCCAGGCCTAATTCTGCACAGGCGGAATACAGGGTAAACTGAGGGTGAGCTCTGCCCTCAGGGAACTTACAACTTAGTAGAGTGAGTAGGAGAAACTTTGAAAATACTATAGTTCCATAAGGTAGGTAAACATTGTAGGAAAGGGGAAATAGATCATCGTTAGAGATTTGAGATGGCTACATTTGCAGGGTAGCAAGAAAAACAAGAACAAATAGGATTCCACAAAAGAGAAATTTGAATGTTATAAAAAGAACTAGATGTATGGTTTGAAATATCATTGAATTAGAACTAACGTAAATGTCCATTAGTAGGAGAATTTACTTTAAATTGTGAAATATTAAACATTATTAAATTAGATATCTATATGCACTGATGTATGTAGATATATGTGATGTATTTAGTGAAAATGGAAAGTACAGAATGATAGTAATCTCATGTTTATAAACTAAAACATAAATAAAAATGCACTCACAAATATATATTTGTGCATATGCATAGAAATTGGTCAGGAAGCCTACTCACCAGTTATTAATAGTGCTTACATTTGAGGAGTAGAATCAGGAGAGTCAGAAAATAGGGGCTTTCAGTGTATACATCATATATTTCAGAATTATTTTTAATTTAATGCAGTGGACATGCATTTTTACCATTGAAATTCATACGGAAATAATTATAGATTCACATACAGTTGTAAGAAATTGTTCCTGTCCTACAACTCCCTGAGGTTCAGTTCTTTCTTATTTTTTCTTTTTGTCCATTTTCTCTGTTGTTCACATTGAGTAAATTCTGTTTACCTCAAGAACACTGATTCTGTTCTCTGCAATATCCTATTATTGAGCTCATCCAATGAGTTTTAAAATTTCTGTTATATTTTTTGGTACTGTTATTTCCATTTGACTGATGCTGAGATTGAATGTGAAAACCTAACTGTAAGCTTCCTAGAAGTCAGGGTAAAGCAGGAAACAAAAATTATGCATCTTCCTTTATGAGAAGTAGAAACACAACAATTGTCCCGAGAGAAAGTTCTCACTACAGGAGTAGTTCTCAGAATAACCAGTAAGCAATTGAATGTACGCTTCCTCAGTGACTCAGTGGTAAAGAATTCACGTGCGATGCAGATGAAACGTGAGTCACAGGTTCAGTCCTTGGTTCGGGAAGACCCCCTGGAGGAGGAAATGGCAACCTACTCCAGTATTCTTGCCTTGGAAATCCCATGGACAGAGGAGCCTGGCAGGCTACAGTCCATAGGGTTGTAAAGAGTCAGACACACACGCACACTCTGAGTGCTGAATGTATTTTCTACATATCTCTGAGGGAAATGTTATAGTCTAAAAGAAAATCTAAATGATTACTCAATCTCAAATTACAGCCCAGGTCACCACAGTTGACAAGGAAAAATGTTATTATAGAGGGAAACAGAAGGACTTAGTAATGAGTTGGGGAAAGGGCTTAGTTCCATAGAAACTCCCAGATCTGAGAGGAAGTAATTACATACATTGTGATGGTTTAAAAGTATGTGTAACGGTAGCTGCTAAGTAACATACCAAGAGTGGGAAAGACCCAGTTTATCTTAATTAAGACACTTCATGGCAGACCAGTTATTTGAGTCATGGGTTTCTATGGGCTTTCTGGCAAAAACTGTAGAAAAAGAGAGGTCATTGACAAGTTAGACAGCTGAATGAAATTACTGTCTACAATATCCAGGAAGAGTGGGAATTGTTGTTCAACAGAAACCTGGGGGGTCTGAACTTTCCACAGAGGGAGGTTTAAAAGGGAATCATGTTGAGAGACCTACTGGGAAAAATGGTTCCTTGAATTTGGTTTTCACTGGGTGGCCTGCTGGATGGAATGAGTGGGAAGATTTCATTGAGGAGGTCGTTAGGTTGTAGTCTAAATATACTATTTGGAAACTAAGCAAGGATTGCTTCTAAGAAAGTCAGTGGTATCAGATGTAGGAGGAAATGTGAAGTGAGAGTGAAGGAGGACACAGATGAGTATTAGTATTGTTGGAGAGCATTTTCACCTAAGAGACTGAAAGAATGGGAGCAAAGATGTAGGAAAGACCCAGGAGGTAGGAAAGGAGAATATAGCTAGTATTCTTAGATGAAAGGATCTGTGAAAAGTCACCTAGAAGGAGTAGATTATTGGAACTGTTGTTGTCGATAAATGGTGTCAGGTCAAAAGGATAACTCAAAAATGCCCAAGATACACATGAAGAAATTGTGGAGGAAGGAATGGGATCACAGGTTTTAGGAAAAAACTGACCAAGAGAATGTGGATTTCTCAAGGAGATACAAGGTAGAACATCTAGACCTCTAACAGACTTTGGATGTGGAAAGGCAGACATCTCTGCCCTGCTCTTGAAAGATGAGAATATGAATGTGCAGATGGCTTGAAACCCTGATATGCATAAATTAGAATTTTATTTTTCTGTGGCTTAATTTCTGTACAATGGCCCATTTCAATATGGTGATGGAAAGCTCAAGCCATTCAAGACTCTCTGTCTTCCATTTTTCTGGTCCTTATTGCTCTCAGGCCACTGCAGAGGGATCCCTTGCTTCTATCGGTCTGTCAGTAGCTCTGTGATTTTTCTATGACATTCAAGGAAACCCCGGCTCCAAGTTGATGCCTACATGGCTCAGTAGTCTCTCACAAATGTCCCCAGTACTGTGTGCACACCCTCAGACATTTACTGTCTGGAGTCATGCTTCTGCCTCACCCAGGAAGTGCAGTGCGTGGGTTGAGGACTCTCACACTTCTCTTCTCCTCAAGTCTGCCCCATCAGTCCTCCATTTTTCTTGTCTAGAGGTGGAACACTGACCTGGCGCAGGAGGGTATGTGCTCCATTCACACACCATTTTGCTTATATACTTGTACCTGTCTGAAGCCCTTACCATTTCTGCAAGTGCTTTTGCTCCTGTGACCAGCCAAGATGACTCTCCCTTTTTTGTGGGGGTTAGGAGACTTTTCCTCTGGGTCCTACCTTCCTCAAAGTAATGAACATAAACCATCTTATTGTTGGGGTGGCAGGGAGATGGACTAAACTGGTTAACATTTCTAAAATATTAAAATGTCACAAATACCAAAGATGAAGAGAATGAGAGTTTATTGTGTACCTGCAAAATAGCAGGCACTTCATCCCTAACAATGTTTTAAATGTAGATATTATTTTTGCCCTTGTCTAACTTTGCCCACCTCATGTGAAGAGTTGACTCATTGGAAAAGACTCTGAGGCTGGGAGGGATTGGGGGCAGCAGGAGAAGGGGACAACAGAGGATGAGATGGCTGGATAGCATCACTGACTTGATGGACGTGAGTCTGAGTGAACTCCGGGAGTTGGTGATGGACAGGGAGGCCTGGCGTGCTGCTATTCATGGGGTCGCAAAGAGTCAGACACGACTGAATGACTGAACTGAACTGAACTGAAAGATGAAAAAACTGAGGCTATGTGAGTTATACAGTGAATAGTGAAGTCGCACAGTCGTGTCCGACTCTTTGTGACCCTGTGGACTGTAGCCTGCCAGGCTTCTCCGTCCATGGGATTTTCCAGGCGAGAATACTGGAATGGGTTACCATTTCCTTCTCCAGGGGATCTTCCTGACCCAGGGATCGAACCCGGGTCTCCCGCATTGGAGGCAGACACTTTAACCTCTCAGCCACCAGGAAAACCCACAAGGTACTAATAAATAGTCATATCCCTGGTGAGTGGCAAAGCCACTTTTCTCTGAAATGTACACTTCATTCTTCCTCTGAAAGTAAAGGGCAGAATGCAGTGTGAGTTACATTCAGAGAAAGCCATAGTGAATATTCTTGGCTCTAGTCACCTGTAACTAAATGACGGTGGAAAGGGCTGGTGGAGTTAGAGAAAGGAAGGCACTGGTAGATATCAGCGGGAGGGAGAGGTTGAGAAGTTGACGCCGCATAAGACTGTTGAATTCTATGCAAAGCACCATTTTAAAAGCAGACGCAGCACCTGTGGCAGGAGGCCAAAACTGATCATTGTTGGCAGACATATAGAGGGATAATAGAAGGATAATAGAGAGGTAAGTGATCATAACAAGTAGCACAGAGTGGCAGACATAAGCCTTATGTTTTGGAATAAGGAACACATGACTGAATTTTTAAAGCAACATGGTACTTCATAACAAAGAAGCAGAAATGGAGGGTATAAGGAAAGGTGAAGAAATTTGAATCCATGATGCTGGATAAATCATATAATCCCATGTTACTTCCCCATTTTCTTATTGCCACATCTTATCCAGTGGGTTTTAACTTCAAGTAGCAATCTCAGAATTGTTCGTTGCTTGATGATCTGGAAACAACAGCATGGACTGAAGGTACCAGCTCTCTTTTCCTTCTCATTGTATGTAGGAAGAAAGAAAGGAAGAAGTCAAAAACTGTACAGAGGAAAGAATATGACTTTAGAGTAATTTGACATGATTTCAAATGCAGATGCAGTTTCTTCTGTGTGATCGTGATTGAAGGAATAGTTATATTTGTATGACCACTTAGTTGAGAGGCTTTAAAGTTATGATCAGATGCCTAGTGTAGGACCCTGAACATAGCAGGAGCTCTGTAAATGTAAATCATTTTTCCTACACCTTCATTCATTCAACAGATATTTTTAGAGCAGTTAATTTTATGCAACAGATAATGTATTAGTCAGCATAGGCCACCTTATACTGAAGTAATAAAGACCCCTTAATCTCATTTGCTTAAACACAACAGAAGTGTAATTCTCCCACTAACTAGAAGTCTGCTGTTTATTTAGATGGCTTTATTGGGCATCTCTTCTCCATGTAGCAGTCCAGATCACTTCAGTCTTTTATCCTCACCATCTTGATATAAGACCTCTTCAAGGATCACTACAACAGAGAAAAGTGCTGTCTAGAACTGCTCTTAGAAATTTCTACCTGGAAGTGATACACATCACTTAGCTGGCAATCCATTGGTCAGATCTAGTCCTGTAGCCTCTCCTACTTCAAGGGGATGAACATGGAGTCTTCTGTATGCTCAGAAGAAGAGAAGAACTGAATATTAATACATACAAGGAATGTCTTCCACTAGCAAGGCACTAGGTACTTAGCAGTAAACAAAGCTGGCATCATTTATCTTTTCCTCATGGACCTCTCAATCCAGAGTGATATGGGAAAGCTATGGTATCTGAAAAGAGCCAGGTTTCTGCCCAGGCAAGGCAAGGAACTAGATCAAAGTGATTGCATTCAATAAGTATAATGTTATGTGGGAAAACAGGAAAGGGTAACAGTTGAGTATAAGTGACAAGTATGGAGAACTTAGCAATCCTCAATAAATATTTACTGAATGAATGTTAAGAATAAGAAGAAATTTAGCTCTAAAAAAACTAAATGGGAAAGGCGACAGAGAGAGAACAGATATAGGAAGAAAAAACACATGGAAACAGTTTATGCTTTTCAAATGTTCTGAATAATATTTGGGAATAAAAGCTGTTCTTGCTATATCTGCTGCTTCCAGTAAGCCTGAAATATTCTGTGCTGGTCTCTTCTGCCATAGTTGGGCTGCGGAGAAATGCGTTCCCAGCCAGACTGTTTCATTCTTACCTAGTCAAGAATGTGGAAATTGTTGGGAGACTTGGACTCTGACTCATCTTCTAGAATGTTTTATGATGAATCAAGTTAGCTTGATGGGCAGCTGTCAAATATGGAAGTGTCACAGGCAATGAGTAAATGTCCCACTATAAATACTGAAAATGCTACAGAGTTAGGCAAAAACCTTTATGAATACAATTGTATGGCAGAATCTTAGAGAGGTGATTTCCTTAAAGCTTTAAAATGATTTATATAAAAAAGATTTACTAAAGGAATGATAGAAAACAAGTAAAAAGAAGACATTTATAATATATCCCCCACACATAAACATATGTATTTCAGTATAGTTTACCTGGTACTTTATCACTTCTCTTTCACTTAACAGTATGTTCCATGTCAAAAAATATACTTCTGCAAAATTATTTTTCATGGCTGCATGGTATTGTATCATATCAGTTCAGTTCAGTTCAGTCACTCATGTCTGACTCTTTGCGACCCCATGAATTGCAGCATGCCAGCCCTCCCTGTCCATCACCAACTCCCGGAGTTCACTCAAACTCACGTCCATCAAGTCGGTGATGCCATCCAGCCATCTCATCCTCTGACGTTCCCTTTTCCTCCTGCCCCTAATCCCTCCCAGCATCAGAGTCTTTTCCAATGAGTCAACTCGTTGCATGAGGTGGCCAAAGTATTGGAGTTTCAGCTTTAGCATCATTCCTTCCAAAGAACATCCAGGGCTGATCTCCTTTAGAATGGACTGGTTGGACCTCCTTGTAGTCCAAGGGGCTCTCAAGAGTCTTCTCCAACACCACAGTTCAAAAGCATCAATTCTTTGGCGCTCAGCTTTCTTCACAGTCCAACTCTCGCATCCATACATGACCACTGGAAAAACCATAGCCTTGACTAGATGGACCTTAGTTGGCAAAGTAATGTGTCTGCTTTTGAATATGCTTTCTAGATTGGTCATAACTTTTCTTCCAAGGAGTAAGCATCTTTTAATTTTCATGGCTGCAGTCACCATCTGCAGTGATTTTGGAGCCCAAAAAAATAGTCTGCCACTGTTTCCACTGTTTCCCCATCTATTTGCCATGAAGTGATGGGACCAGATACCATGATCTTAGTTTTCTGAATGTTGAGCTTGAAGCCAACTTTTTCACTCTTCTCTTTCACTCTCATCAAGAGGTTTTTTAGTTCCTCTTCACTTTCTGCCATAAGGGTGGTGTCATCTGCATATCTGAGGTTATTGATATTTCTCCAGCCAATCTTGATTCCTGCTTGTGCTTCTTCCAGTCCAGCATTTCTCATGATGTACTCTGCATATAAGTTAAATAAGCAGGGTGACAATATATAGCCTTCATATGTATGTGTCAAAATATATTTCTTTACCATCCCATTAGGTTGTTTACAGATCATTGCCATTACAAACAATGCTGTTAAAAACTTACCTTGACTGAATTTCTATGCACCACTTTATTTCAGAGAGTAACTTTTCTAATTGGAATTAGAATTGGAATTACTATAGCAAGAGTTATGTATAATTCAAGGCTTATTATGTACATTACCAAATTGCCCTCTAAAATATTGTTGCACTTTATATTACTACCAACAGTGGATAAGAGCAGAAGAGTGTTTAGGAATCCATAGTCTACACATATAGAGAATTGACTATATTATAAAAATATGTTTAATCTTGTCAGCTGTTCACAAAAAGGGGCCCTTAAAATATTGTTTTTAAATCCTCCATCCTATATTTCATGCCCTATGCTAAAATCATAAGTATGAGAATTTCACATTAGATTTCTTAGAAAAAATTTGAGACAGAGTCACATATTCTACTAAATGGGTTCTTTAATATCATGGATGCTAGGATAAGATCCATGGATAATTCACTGGATATCTGCAACGAGTTCCTCTCTTGACAGAATATATTGAGATCTACCATTGATATATCCAGGCCTTGCTCTATGGCTGTGAAATATCCATTCACGTCTTTAATGATCCTCTGAATAGTAGGTAACTTCTCGTTTGTCTAGAGAAAACCGAGAAAACTTTTCAGCTGAATTGACTATGTAAACTGAAAAAGACGTAGATGAAATAGTCAAGTTGTCTACTTGTAATATGTAATGCACTAATTTAGACATAAATAATACTTTAAAACACATACCACGCATAGTATTTTTACAAGTATTTCTCTTTTCTCAGTCTTATAGCTCATGAAGCAGTTTTAGTTCAGCTCCCTCTCCCATGCATTCTTGATATCAGAAAGGTACCACCTTTTCAGGCAGCTGGCATGTCTCTACCACCTGTCATCTGGAATTTAGTCTAAGTAGTTTTGGGGTACAAGATTGTGAGAATCCAATGATGCCATCCCTGGAAATCTTTTCTCCAGCTTAAAAACCTGGTTACTACTCATGGTCTCTAGTAACCACTTACTCTGTTACTTTTGTTTAGTGATCTTTGAAATACTTGTTTTCAACAGTACTTTCAATTATTAAGTCATATCTCCCCAAATAATTACTAACTCTGTATTAAATTCCTTGACTTCTGTTTTTACCTGTCCCATCAAGTGATTGAGTGCTAAAACTATTGAAAATTCTCATCAATTGGCGTCTTAGGTTTAAGGCAACTTCCTTAAACTGTACTTTGTAAAAAATAAAGTGAGAGAGTGCCTGATATTATGAGAGACTTTATAAGGATTTTAGATAAAATACCTCTTTTTCTGAGGGATAATTATGCAGAAGAAAAATCTCACCTTATATTCATCCATATATTACAGTTTAAACAGAAAGAGAGGGGATCTATACAAATCTCTTTTGTGTTCTTATGCAAAGTGACTATTGAATATGAAAGCTTTTGTCCACCTATAAAAGATATCTTAAGAATACAATAGGATTGCCATGCATTTATCTTGTATAGAAACACTGAAAATATAGGTTCGTGGAGCCTACTTCTTTGAAAATATTCACATTGGAATTTTTTAAGAAGTACAGTTTCTACCCAATTAAACATCCTTCCCATCCCAAACTGCATCTACTTTCATTTTAATACAAAACAAAAACAAGCAGCAGAAAATATTTAGAATAGATATTCTCTTAAGGAACCGTAGTGAAAATTTTTGTAACTCAGAATGAAAAATTTAAAGAATCGAGTGGCTGAATTTCCCTGTAGTGTTTCTCCCTCTTTAAAATATGTTATATTGTTTCCATTCTTTTCATCTAAGTATTTCCAGAGTAAAATAACCTGTGTTACAGATTAGGTGGCAGCTATTTGATCTATGTGGTTGAAGATAGCATATCGGGTATTCTTTAAATATTTAAAATCTTTGTTCTTGCCCATTGCAGTAGAATATATGAGAATTACCCCCAAAACTTCCCAGTAGTACATGAATGTAATACCTGTCATCTTAAAAAGCAATGAACATTTTACCACTGCTTTGTTATTTGAACCAAATCAAACTGAGAGATACAGAGCTTAAAATAAATTGTTACAGAACTCTAATTCTATAAGATCTTACAATTCCAGGAGATTATAAATGCTGTTTTAAAATGTTAATCAGAAGTTGCATTTGTTTTAATTCTTGATACTGAAAATATTGACTGAATTGTGAATTAACACATTTAGGGTTGCAGATGTCATTTTTCATGAGATTTCCTGAATGATGTAATTTTCATATTTCATATAGCAGTTTGATCAATTTACAGATTTATTTTACATAATTAGTTGGTAAATGAGAAATTCAATTGCTGATATATAGCTATTCCTCTGTAATATAGAAAATAAGTTTAAATTCTGCATTATAAATAAAAAAGCAAATATTTTGAAGACATCTGGTCCACATCTGTCTGAAATAAGATAATTTAAAACAGTGTAATTAACTGCAAGAAATACTGAAATATTCACACCTTAGAATGTAAAAAATAACTCATTCCATTTTAGTGTGATTTTTTCAATTGGTGAATTTTTTTTTAAATTTTAGTGTCCTTTAGCCTCTCATTCTGGCATTACAAAGAAGACTGACAAGCTAAACAAAAATAATCCATGTTTTTCGAAGCTTCTACTAAATGAAAGAATTATCTTTATTACTATTCTTTTATGTGTTGACTAACCTCCACTCCTAAGTTAATACTCAGCAGACTTAGACTCAGGCCTACCCCCTTTTGATGTATTTATAATTCTCCATTCAATTATTTCAAATGAGAGATTAGTGAGAGAGTCTGTAATCTCACTCCCTAAATTGTGTGTTCCTTGTGGACACAAAGAAGCTCAGTAAATGTGAGAGGGAGGTATTCAGACTCACGGAAATGAAAAGCATCTTTGGTACATTCTCATGATCAGTAGAGAATTGTCGTTTGAAGACTGATCTTTTCTTTTGTTAAAAACCTGTGTTAAGTGGAAAATTAACCATTCTAGGAGAAAGGAAAATACACTAGACTTTCTATGCATGCCTGCTTAGTCACTTAAGTCATGTCTGACTCTGTGCGACCCTGTGGACTGTAGCCTGCCAGGCTCCTCTGTCCATAGGATTCTCAAAGGCAAGAATACTGGAATGGGTTGCCATGCCCTCCTCCAAGGGATCTTCCCAACCCAGTGATTGAACCTGTGGTGTCTCCTGCATCCCAGACAGATTCTTTACCAGTGAGCCACCCAGGAAGCCCAGACTTTCTATGTTCTAACCCCAAAATGTGAAAAATGTGATAAATCTCTCCCTTAATGAAAAGCTGCAGAGCCTTAAAACTTTGATAGGACTGAATTTTGATCCATGATAGAGAAGTTAGGGGTTCCCTGGTGGTTAAGATGGTAAAGAATCTCTCTGCAATGCAAGAGACCCAGGTTCAATCCCTGGGTTGGGTAGATCCCCTGGAGAAGAAGTTGGCTACCCACTCCAGTATTCTTGACTGGAGAATCCCATGGACAGAGGAGCCTGGCAAAGTTAATGCTACAGTATAAACGTAGGGGAAGATCTCTGCTGTGATGCCAGAGGCTCTCCTAACAGTAGACCAGGAGAGGAATTGAGCCTATGAGAAGTGAAAACTCTTTTCCTAATACATGCCCTAAGATATCACAAGTTATATTTTGTGTTTTTACTTCCAGGGAGCATGATAAAGATCCAGAGAGGTTTTTTAAGGTATTGATGCATCTTAAGGACTTAGGACTCAATTTCCACGTATCTGTCCTTGGAGAAACCTTCACAGATGTCCCAGGTATCTGTCTTGTATTTTCTAGTGTGTATTTTTATAGATGATATAAGCTCTACAACTTAAGTATTAATTTCCATGTTTCCCTTTGTTAGAATAATCAAGATGAGCACTGTTAACCGAAAGATTATACGATGGCATTAAAGTGTGATTCAATTAAAAAAATACTTAAGTAAGCATTCTTTGATTTAAGTTGAGAACGTGAAGTCATCTCTTTTATCAAATATAGTTTATACAGTGCATCTTGATGTAAATAAAATATATTGCTTTAGGCATCTTAACAGTTAAGGAAAGTGGGAATTTGTAATTGGATATAGAACCTCTCACCTCAGGGTCACTGGTTTGAATCCTACTCTGGTAATGGCTGAAATACATTACCATCTNATCTCTTTTATCAAATATAGTTTATACAGTGCATCTTGATGTAAATAAAATATATTGCTTTAGGCATCTTAACAGTTAAGGAAAGTGGGAATTTGTAATTGGATATAGAACCTCTCACCTCAGGGTCACTGGTTTGAATCCTACTCTGGTAATGGCTGAAATACATTACCATCTGTTAGGTGGCCTGTGTAAAGCATTTTGGCATCAAACTTGTAAAGCAGAGTAGATACATATCATAGTTGTCATTGGTCCATGCTTTTTTAATTGAACTTGAGAAAGCAAACAGAAATCTGAAGCAGATAGCAGCAAGTCTTCTTCATCCCTAATGCCATAGGGAGCTTCTTCTGAACCATTTCCTTCCCCCTGCGTCCTCACTGAGCATGTCTGTGTCAGAAGATGGGAATCTTGACCACCATTCTAAGGTCTTAAATGTTCATGTTTTTTAAGTTTTGGATATTCAACTTTTTTTGTAAACTCCAAGGATGCATGAGTGGGTTCTCAGTTGCTAAGTCTGGTCTGACTCTTTGCGACTCCATGGACTGTACCCCACTGTGTTCCTCCGTGCATGGAACTTCCCAGGTAAGAATACTGGAGTGACTTGCCATTTCCTTCTCCAGGGAATCTCCCCAACTCAGGGATGGAACCTGTATCTCCTGCATTGGCAGGCAGATTCTTTACTACTGAGCCACCTGGGAAGCCCAAACCCCAAGTATGCAGACAAGGAAAGTTCAGAAAAGTGTTACTCACTGAGTCATGTCCAACTCTTTGCAACCCGATGAACTGTAGCCCACCAGCCTCCTCCATCCATGGGATTTTCCAGGCAAGAATACTGGGGTGGGTTGCCGTTTCCTTTAAGGACCATGTAAACGCTACCCTCACTTAGTCAGTACTTTGTGATTCTGATATGATGTGAGGAAGTACACCCCAGCTTGTACCTCAGTAGCCTCATCTGATATGGCTCATCCTCTGCCCCCTGCACTTGAGGACACCAGCCTCTTTTTAGTTCCTCTAAGGTTCCAAACTTCTTTAAACCTCTGGACATTTACTTGCTGCTGCTGCTGCTAAGTCGCTTCAGTCATAATCAACTCTGTGCAACCCCATAGACAGCAGCCCACCAGGCTCCCCCATCCCTGGGATTCTCCAGGCAAGAACAATGGAGTAGGTAGCCATTTCCTTCTCCAATACATGAAAGTGAAAAGTGAAAAGTGAAAGTGAAGTCGCTCAGTCGTGCCTGACTCTTAGTGACCCCATGGACTGCAGCCTATCAGGCTCCTCCGTCCATGGGATTTTCTAGGCAAGAGTACTGGAGTGGGGTGCCATTGCCTTCTCTGGGACATTTGCCTATTTGTTTATTATTCATTTGATCTCAGCTCAGGTGTATTTTCTTTCAGTGTGAAACTTTATCATGGTCTCATGGCACCCTATTCTTTTACCTTATGATACGTTCCTTAGTTTCTAATCATATAATTATGTGAAATTTCTTATCTCACTTGCCACACATACACACAAACACAAAGTAGAACACAGGTGCTGGGTAGACAAGGGTTGTGACTAACTCATTCATCAGTGCTCCTCAAAGCCTAGTGCAGTGCCTGACACAAGGCTGGAACTCAGTGAATGTTTGTTGGATACACAGGTAAAAATACTGTGAACTTGCTGCCTTCAAGCAATTTATAGTTTTCTTAAAGAAGGAACAGTTTTGTGTAAGCAGAGGAAACAGGAAGGGAAACACAGGATAATATAATTATACATGAGTACTGACACATGTGGCTTAGAGTAGACTGTTAATTGAAGGGGTAGCACTTGAATAGCCAGAGGATTAGGATTAGGATTAGGATCCCAAAAGGGGAAGCAACATGGGAAAAGCATGGAGAAGCAAGTGTTACAGATATTATACTGAAATGAGAGAACAATTTCAGGGATTAGTGCTATGAGATCCCTAAGTAGCATAGAAGATTCTGCATACAAAAGTTAGTAAGTAAGTAATACAAAGACAGGGTAGAGCCAAAGTATGGAGGATCTGCAAAGTAGGTTAGGTAAAGGTAAAAAATAAGGAGCCTTGGTCTTGAACTGGGAAGAGATATGATGAAACCTGTCTTTTAGGAAGATTTCTGTTGTAGTGATATGTAGGCAGAATCACAGTAAGACTGCAGAGTCATCCAAGCATGGACTCTGAGGTGGTTTGTTTTCGTTCAGTCACTAAGTCATGTCTGACTGTTTGTGACCCTGGAGACTGCAGCACGCCAGACTTCCCTGTCTTCTGCTGTTTCCTGGAGTTTGCTCAAAATCATGTCCATTGAGTCAGTGATACCACCCAACCATCTCATCCTCTGTCATCCCTTTCTCCTGCCCTCAATCTTTCCCAGCATCAGGGTCTTTTCCAATGAGTCAGCTCTTCACAACAGGTGGCCAAAGTATTGGGGCTTCAGCTTCAGCATCAGTGTGGTGGTTGGTGGCAGAAAGATTAGTGAGAGGGCTGTAGGAGAGAAAGATCCTCCAGGAAAACACGGAAAAGAATTTGGCAGATGGATGGCTGTCGAGAGAGAAGGAAGGAAAAAAGTCAGCTTATTTGCAAAGCTGGTGATTTCAGTCTCGTTTGTGCCAGTATTGAGGTGTTTGTGGATGAACTGAGGAAAGTGGCTGGAGAATACCACTAAGCAGAGGGCTTCTCAGCCAGCTTCACTGTTGGGTAATTTTAAGGCACCACTACAACGAAGACTAGGTTTTTCCTCAAAGGGCCATGTTTTGGGAATCACAGCTCTCCCTTCCCACCCGTTTAGCAATTTAGAGCAGCATCGTGGGGATTGAAAGTGGGATGGGGAGCAATTAGGGCCTGAGAACCGAGTGCTCAGTAATCACAGGCTCAGTCTTTTACTCACTTTGGCCTGACCTCAACACATACTTATTGAGCACCTTGGAAGAGGGATTTCACGGTGAACAGGATGCAGCCTGCACCTCAGGGAGCCCTGCCTTGGGGAGACACTTCCAGGTAATCAACACATGCCTAGAATGCTGTGGCTCACTATGGGATGCTGTGGATGACCACAGGAAGAGTCCTGTTACCTGTGCCTACACTTCTATTGTTCCCAGTCTCAACCGGTACTCCCTTCTGCCTTCGCCTCTGGCCCATCTGTCATGTCAAACGTGAATCAGCTCTTTCAGGCTGCAGCACTTCACCTTGCACATGAGAAGAGCGTGGGTTGTTAGCTTGATGAATGAGTCTCATGGCTTTCCAGGTTGCGCTCCTAGACGGCCACATTGCCAGTCTTTACTCCAAAGGTTTCCTAACAGGACACTTCGTGTAACTTCAGTTGTTTGTATCACTGTTCGGGCTTGACAAGCACTAATATAGCCCTTGGATTTATAAATGTTAAATCTTTAACCTCTTAGCAGTGTTGTTCAGCATTGCTATCTCCATTTATCTTAGCGGGGGAAACTACACTAAGGTACAGAGGCACACCAAGGTACAGAGACGTTAAGTGAGACATAACTATGTAGTATTTTGAACCACTGTGCTATGCTGCATTTCCATTTTCTTGTTTTCTGACCCAAGTGTTTCTCTAAACATTTTTTCCCCCAACTCACCATCTAGCACTTCACACAAAGGGTTGCCTAGCAGGTCCAGAGGAGCCTGACAGGCTATAGTCCGTGGGGATCACAAAGAGGCAGACAGAATTTAGTGACTAAACAGAAGCAACAGCAAAAGCAGGTATACTGCTGCCTCTTCAGGTGCCCTAGTGGCACATCAGAAACCCGTACTTGAACACCAGCTTCTGTGGGCTGCAGTCCATGGGGTCGCAAAGAGTTGGACACGACTGAGCGACTTCACTCACTCACTCACTCACTCTCTGTGTTGAAACGATGCCGTCTCAGCCAGAAGAATAACTCTGGACACTGTTAACATTTGTGAGGAAGTGGCTTTCTTGTAAATAATTGCAAAAGTAGTTGTTATTACCCTGTTTATTGCTCTTGTTGACAGAATAGAAGCAGATATTTGCTACTTGCTTGGTCCTTTGCTGAGTTATTTCATGTAATGCTCATGATAATCCCAGTGGAGTATGTATTATTATCCCATTTGATACATGGAAAAACGGAGTCTTTGAAAATTTAAATCACTTTGATTATACTGTTTGTGGGTCAGATTTTGTCTTTCACAAGCAAAACCAAGACAGGTTTAATACATGACAGCAGGGCCATTGATTACTCTTTTTTTCCTTGAGGTATGATTTACATATAACATTGTATACATTTAAG
>SJYA01000422.1:973492-983523 GCA_006410615.1 Neotragus moschatus | reverse complement strand
TGGACACGACTGAGCGACTTCACTCACTCACTCACTCACTCTCTGTGTTGAAACGATGCCGTCTCAGCCAGAAGAATAACTCTGGACACTGTTAACATTTGTGAGGAAGTGGCTTTCTTGTAAATAATTGCAAAAGTAGTTGTTATTACCCTGTTTATTGCTCTTGTTGACAGAATAGAAGCAGATATTTGCTACTTGCTTGGTCCTTTGCTGAGTTATTTCATGTAATGCTCATGATAATCCCAGTGGAGTATGTATTATTATCCCATTTGATACATGGAAAAACGGAGTCTTTGAAAATTTAAATCACTTTGATTATACTGTTTGTGGGTCAGATTTTGTCTTTCACAAGCAAAACCAAGACAGGTTTAATACATGACAGCAGGGCCATTGATTACTCTTTTTTTCCTTGAGGTATGATTTACATATAACATTGTATACATTTAAGGTGTACAGTGATAATTTGATACATTTGCAAGTTGCGACATGATCATCAGTGTAGTTCTAGCTAAGGCCTCTCTCACGTCACATAATTATTTCTTTTTTATGATAAGAATATGTAAAATCTAGTCTTCAAGCAATTTCAAAGTATATAATACAGTATTGTTGACTATAGTGACTATGCTATACTTTAAAAAAAATGTATTACATTATAATACACATACCATACACTCCACTTGCTCTACTTGCACATTTCAATGAATTTTTATATATTTACAGAATTGTGTAATTATCATCATGCAAAGAGTTTGTTGGTTTGTTTGTTTTTGGCCATGGAGCATGTGGGGTCTTAGTTCCCAACCAAGGATCAAACCTGCACCCCCTACAATGGAAACAGAGTCTTAACCACTGGACATCCAGGGAAGTCCCCACTATGCTATTCTTTTGATCTCCAGGACTTATTCTTATTCTACTTGAAAGTTTGTACATTAATTACTCTTTATTCAGCTTCTTTCTCCTTCCCTCTCCACAGAGCTTGTAGGAAAAGGTAACATATCTCTGAGCGATGGCATTAGCGCCAATGAGTTTACTGCCCTTTTTGATGCAGCAGTTTCTTTTAAATTCCTTTTGAAAATATTAAAACCACAGTTGAGCAACTTTATAGAGTTTTCATACTGTTACAAATTATGTTGTTGCAAGGTTTTTATCATCCATTTTTCTGAAAAGTGTGGTAGAGTAATATTGATTCAAGTTCATTTATGGCTATGCAGTTTATAGCTCTTTTGTGTCATCCTTTCATCTTACAGAAGAGGAGCATGACCTAGGACAGTGACTATCCCAAGTGCTTAGAGCTGAGCACAGTGTGTGAGCCAGGCAGTAGTAGATTGTTGCAAGGTTAGGAGTAGAATGTAAGAGTCAGTCCCCTCATCCCTACTCCTGTATGTGTTCAGTAAATGTTTTTCTGGTTTTTTTTAATTTTGTTTTGGCCGTGCTGGGTCTTTGTTGCAGCACACAGGCTTTCTCTAGTTGTGGTACCCGGGAGTTTCTCTAGCTGTGGAGCACAGGCTCCAGAGTGTGTGGGTTCAGTAATTGCAGCACGCCGACTTCTCTAGTTGTGGTGTTTGGGCTTAGTTGTCCCAAGGCATGTGGGATACTAGTTCCCTGACCAGGAATTGAACCCACACCCCCTGCATTGGAAGGCAGATTCTTAAGCACGGGACCATCAGGGAAGTCCCTGTTTTGTATGTTTTATGCCAAGTACTAAACGAGATGTTTAGGTTAAACTGGTGAATAAAGCAAAATATCTTTTGTGATGTTTGCATCACAGAAGTAGTCCAACTCCAGTGCTTTATTCATCAGTTCCTAGAGCACTTAGGACATGCCAGGTACTGTTAGAAGCCCCTTGTGCCTTGCCTTCTATTTTTCCTTTTAATTAATTTAATTTTAATTGGAGGCTCATTACTTTACAATATTGTAGTGGTTTTTGCCAAACATTGACATGAATCAGCCATGGGTACATGTTTCCCCCGTCCTGAAGGCCGCCCCCAACTCTCTCCCCATTCCTCAGGGTCATCCCAGTGCGCCGACCCTGAGCCCTGTCTCATGCATCGAACCTGGACTGGCGATCTATTTCGCATATGGGGATATACTTGTTTCAGTGCTGTTCTCTCAAATCATCCCACCCTCGCCTTCTCCCACAGAGTCCAAAAGTCTGTTCTTTATCTCTGTGTCTCTTTTGCCGTCTCACATATAGGGTCATTGTTACCATCTTTCTAAATTCCATGCGTATGTGTTAATATACTGTATTGGTGTTTTTCTTTCTGACTTACTTCACTCTGTATAACAGGCTCCAGTTTCATCCACCTCATTAGAACTGATTCAAATGCACAACAGCCTTGTAAATTAAGCTCTGTTGTATCATTTTATAGCTGAAAAAAGTAAGAAACAGGGAGATTAAGTCACTTGCCTGAAATCACATATCCATCCAGTTTTCAATCCACAATTCAGACCTTGTCAGTCCACCTTTCTGCCATTATCCTCTAAGTGGAAACCATAAAATTATCCCTATTTTATAGGCAAGAAAGCAGAAGGTGAAAATGGTGGAAAATTCCTGGCTACACATATGAAATCATTTCCATTTTCTCTAATAATTTCTATGCAAATGGAAAGTTTAAAAACAAACAAAGAACCCCCACAAAGCCTCAGATTCATTTCCTAAATATATCACTCCTCAGACATTAGAGTGAACTCCCTCTTCTTTCTGCCATCTGTCTTCATCACAAGAAAGGTGTCAAAAACAATATGAAGTGGAAAGATATTCCAGATAATACTTGGCATATATTTACTGTTCAATAAATACTATTTGAATGAATGAAGAATAAGTCTAATGTAATAGAATAATGTTTACATACCATATCAGGTATATAAGAATCTTTGTTGAAATGATTTCCAAATATTAGAGAATTAGTGAATGAAAATAGAGAACCCTAAGACTTAAGGAAGCTCTAAATGGTTCTATATTATATTTTCTGTTTTCATATAAATGACCTTGATTTAACCTAAATCTATTTTTCAATCTGTTCTCATATTTTAGCTCTTAGATCAGTCAGAATAAGCTAAATTATGCTAAACTAACAGCCTTAAAAATCTCAATGCTTAAAACACTTAACACTTATGTTTTTATTCATTCTATGTGTTTATTGCAGGTGAGCAGTAGTCTACTCATATGATCATTCAGGGTCCTAAACTTACAGAGAGAGACCCAAGCCTTCACCATCACAAGCATTACCTGTTACTATGCCGGGTGGAAGAGAAAGCTGGGGAGGTTCTTTCGTTAGCAAGTTACTCCTCTGGCCTAAAAGTGACATTGTGTGTGTGCGTGCTCAGCCACCAAGTCGTGTCTGACTCTGTGCCACCCCATGGACTGTAGCCTGCCAGGCTTCTTTGTCCATGAAATTTCCCATGCAAGAATACTGGAGTAGGTTGCCATTTCCTTCTCCAGGGGATCTTCCTGACCCAGGAATCAAATCCAAGACTTCTGCATTGACAGGCTGGTTCTTTACCTCTGAGCCACCAGGGAAGCCCAAAAGTGACAAAGGGTTCCACTTAAATCTTTGTCCAGAACTTGTTGAAGGGTACTGCCCAGCACTAAGGGGGCCAGGAGATGCAATCCTGCTTTGAGCCCAGAATGAGAGAAAGCAGAAATAGCTGATGCAAAGCACTGTTGATACCATAGCTCTTTAGTGTGCATCCTGATCTACGGTGCATCACAGAGAAAAATCAAGCCTATCCAAGGTGTCTGTCTTGGTCTGATATCTGGGTGAGTCTTCCCTGTTGAATGCATAACTTTTAATAAATACGAGAGTACCGCTCATACTCTTCTTGCTAGAGACAGCCCAGCTAGTATCTGCAGGCACATCGAGCAACTGTATCCCATTAAGCAGTCCATACAAAGTCGAGTTGGGCTGTGTGGGAATGGAGTTAATTATCACTTATGGTGATGGCACTTTGAAAAGGTTATCGTGTCAATCAGGAGTGGTTTTGCCCTCCACCCCTAGGGGATATTTAGCAATGCCCAGAGACATTTTGAGAAGAAAATGCAATGCCCAGAGAGAAGNAGCAGTCCATACAAAGTCGAGTTGGGCTGTGTGGGAATGGAGTTAATTATCACTTATGGTGATGGCACTTTGAAAAGGTTATCGTGTCAATCAGGAGTGGTTTTGCCCTCCACCCCTAGGGGATATTTAGCAATGCCCAGAGACATTTTGAGAAGAAAATGCAATGCCCAGAGAGAAGGAAATGGCAACTAACTCCAGTGTTCTTGCCTGGAGAATCCCAGGGACGAGGGAGCCTGGTGGGCTGCCATCTATGGGGTCGCACAGAGTCAGACACGACTGAAGCAACTTAGCAGCAGCAGCAGCAGAGACATTTTTTGGTTCTTACAGCTGTTGAGGGGAGGATGCTACTGGCATCTAGTTGGTAGAGGCCACGACACAGGACAGTCCCTTAAACTGCACAAGACAGTCGCCACACAAAGAGTTCTTCACCTAAAATGTCAATAGTACCACAATTGAGAAACTGTGACTCTATGAATTCAAGTCAGAAGGTCAGGTTTCAGACTGGATCCTATAGTTTTTTAGATTAAACTCAGTTAATCCATCTGTACAGTACAAAAGAGGAGATGGGTGGAAAAGAGAAATAATAATAATAGTTATGATAATAAATCCACCCACCCTGTCTCACCTCCTGTGAGTTATAGTGAGGATTTCAGGCACATTAACATAATTTGGGGAGAGTACTTTCTAAACTTTTAATACTGTCTAGTTTTTATTATAAGACTCATGAACTTCTCTTCAGAGTTTATATATGGAGTGAGTCTTTAATGCATTTTGTATCTGAAGAGGACATTAATGATGCTGAACCTTAAAAGTTCATTCTTGCCATTATTTTAATTATTTTTAATCCAAAAATTGAAAGGTCATTCTGCCACATAAAGCATCCATCAGACTCCATGTTACAAATGAACCAAAAAGCCTAGAAGCTTCACAATGTAAATATTTTAGCTTTGGCCAGTTCTCATGACAAGGTCACATTATTAGCCTTGAGATGGGGGGTGTGTGTGTGTGTGTGTGTGTGTGTTTTAAGAAGAAGAAGAAGAAGAAGAAAAGAAGCAGCAGCAAATACTTAAGATATCAAATCAATAGAATGTGTCTGTATATTTAGTAATTTCTCACAAATGATCATTCTAAACCAAATACTTTGTTCTATGAACAGCCAAAGCCTTCCATCAGGATTCCTCTTTCCCAACTTTGTGGAAGAAGGAGTTTTAGCTTTTTCCATGGGCAGTGGGGAGGTGAAAAATCTACAAGAAAAGTAACAACCTGAGCTCCAGTTTTGTCAGACAGAAGTTCTTCCTTCTAGTTCACCTTTAATTTGAGGTTAAGAACAGTATGTGGAAAGCTTCTGGTTAGTATCTGGCATGACAATGGTTATTACAGTGATCTTGGCATATTCCTGATCCTTTGCTCTGGAGTCAAATGTCAGATAATTATGTAACATTCTCCCCTCCCCCCATCTCCCTTTTCATTCAGCTCCCAGCTAGGATCTCATTTTCAGCAGAGCAGCTACACTAAGGGGGAAATAATAGAAATACAAATAATTTACATCATATTAATATAAAGGTATAAAATTTTGCTACAGGGGGACCCAGCAGAAGGAAAACTATTAATATATTGATCAATGTTGGATTGTAATATGATTATATATGAGATGAAATAAATGTGCCAGTAAGATTAAATAAACTCATTCTCTCTAGAGCCTATGTTTCCCCAAACCTATTCCTTTTTCTTTTTTTTTTTTTTAAACAAATTTTGTCACTATTCATTCCCCTGAACATAGAAGTATTCACTGAGTTCCTCCTGTGGTCTAGCACCATATGGTGAATACCAAGAAGAGAAGATATCATTGTTCTAAAATCTTAATGTCTGGGAAACAAAAACATTTTAAAAATCACATTTTATGATACCATGTCCTTGTTTGTATTATAACATTTTCAGGTAAATTTTGAATACATTATTTCATAACTCTTACAACAATCTAGTGCCTAGCTAGTAAAATAAGCAGTAACAACCTCTGTGTATAACTGAGAGACATTATTTAGGTTGAAATAACGTGGATCTGAGGTAGATTTTCTCCAGACAGAGCCACCTTCATATGATTCTTAGAAATAGGCATATCATTAATTCTCCAAGAATATGATTGGGGAAGTCAGTTACGAAGACTCTGATTTGAAACTGTCTCCCAGTCCTTTGCTGAAGAAGACAACAAAATATAATGGGAAAGTAGGGAAGATTAAAATAAATACAGACATATATGCTCCTGGGGCTTTACAGGTGGTGCTAGTGGTAAAGACCTGGCCTGCCAGTACAAGAGACACGAGAGACAGAGGTTTAATCCTTGGGTTGGGAAGATCCCCTGGAGGAGGGCATGGCAACCCACTCCCATATTCTTGCCCGGAGAATCCCATGGACAGAAGAGGCTGGTAAGTTACAGTCCACAGGATCACAAACAGTCGGATACAACTAAACCAACTTAGCACCTTTGTATGTGTATATGCTCTTGACAGGAAAGAATAGGTAGAAATGACAGTATCTCTTAAGATAATTTATAAATTTAACAAGATTCCAATTAAGATGCCCAAATATCACTTTATATATCCTCACAGACTAGTTCTAAAATTCCTACAAACTAAAGAAATAAGCAGAAAGAATATCAAAGAAGTCACTTAACAAAGGAATAATGAAGGAGAACACATCTTACCAGATTCAGAACACATATGAAGTGGTAACTTTTCAAAGAGTACTTTTTCAAAGATTCAAAAACGTGAAGGTAGGGAAAGGGACAAAAATAGAGAATTCAGAAATAAACCCAGCTTGCATATAAATTAACATCCACCACACTTATATCACAAAATTTAATATGCTTATCCCAACTTTATAATATTTTTAAGTAAAAACAGGAAATTGAGTAAAATAAATGTTTATGGAATAAAACAAATTATTTGTGTAAGTAATTATATATTTTAAATATATGCTACAGATAAAAGATTACACAAACAGTAGCAGAGTAAAAGTACAATAACTTACTGAACTCTTATTGTGTGCCAAGCAATAAGGCTCGGCCTTTCACTCACACAACTAATAAACAGAGAAATAAGTGCTAAATCAAATTTGGGGAATAAAAACTTTAATTCTTCTATTAATGAAATAAGTATAAACACAAAGAATTTATGAGAGAGCAGTTACATTAACCAAAACCATAAAAGTAAAGGCATATCCTAACAGACTGGCCAACTAATGGGGAAATATCTGTATGTGTGGTGAAGCCAATGCAAGCTATGTTTCCTGAGCTGTATACGTTTCTATACCTTTGGTGTGACTCAGTAATTTCACATCAAAGAACATCCCATGGAAGTAATTCTCATGCCTCATCCTTGTTTCTACTGCCTCATTCCCAGTTTTTGCCCTTATAGAAAAGAAAATGGCAACCCCCTCTAGGATTCTTGACTCGGAAATCCCATGGACAGAGGAGCCTGGCGGATATAGTCCACAGGGTCGCAAAGAGTTGACAAAACTTGGCCACTGAGCACAGATGCATGCACGCCCTTATATTCCGGGACCTTAATTCTTCCAAAACCTTCAGATTGGTCTTCTGGCCTCTGGACACTTTGGTATTTGATGAATCCACTTACTGTTATTGGTCTTCTTTCTAAACCCAGCCCCTCCAAGAAGAGAATCACAGTAGTATAACAAGAGTAAGAACATGTCTCATAGGTTTGCTGTGGGATGAACTTAAATTTCCTGTTAATAAATGAGGTTCTTTGAACTCTGACCCCAACCTAATCCCTCATGAATTCTGATCTCCTGAGTACATCTGTGCACTTATCCAGTTCCATGCCTTGTGTTATTTACTGTTGAAATTCCTCTGCCCCTCAGCACATAGACACATGCATGTCCTTTCTCTGTTTGCAAAATCCCAACTCCAGTGGTGCTTCTGCTGCTGTGTCTCCCCTTTTCCTTCCCTCCTAAGTTGCTCCCAGCACCCTTCATCATGCCGTTATTTTCTGAGCACATTTCACTATGCCCTACAGTCATTTGCCACTTGGCTACCCTAAAGGGCGGTGGTGTAACTGACCAGAAGACACTTTGCAGGTGAAGAGTATGACTTCTTAGACAGAAACAGCTGCCTGGGTTTAAGAGTCAGCAACACTCCCAGTTGGAGGGGCAAGCTCCCCTGCCCACCTCCCACTGATACCCCAGACAAAGGTGAAGTTCCTGTTCAATGTACTTAAGAGGCTTTCTTTTCCTTTCTCAGGAAAGGTTTGTGAACTGTGCAGCTGCGTTTCCCTCACAAATGCTCAGGAGACTCACTGTGCATGTGAGCTAAATCGCTTCAGTCGTGTCCAACTCTGCGCAATCCTATGGACCGTAGCCCCCCAGGCTCCTCTGTCAATGGGATTCTCCAGGCAAGAATACTGGAATGGGTGGCCATTCCCTTCGCCAGGGGATATTCCCAACCCAGGAATCGAACCTGCATCTCTTACATCTCCTGCATTGGCAGGTGGATTCTTTACCACTAGCACCACCTGGGAAACCCCAGGAGACTCACTAGACTTACTAGACACATGACTTACTAGACACAAGTAACTGGTAACAGCTCACTCCCATTGTTCAGCATAGCCACTGAGAATCACTTTTTCCCCTGATCACCCCCAGACATACCATTCCATCAGGCCTAAACTTTAAAACTGCTTGAACTCTACGCCTGCAGCTTCTGTAAGTGGAATATCTTATCTTTTATATGGAAACCAGAAAATCCCATGCAATTCTCAGGGCAAAATCATTTATCCATCCTACCAGGGGGAAGACCGTGAAAATAATGTGTCCTAGAATACAGCTCCCAAAATATCTCCCAAGAAGTTATTCTCAAAAGTTATAGCTATGAAAACATTACTGAGGAAAAATATTCTTTAATTTTCATAAACTGTCCTTATAATTTATGAGAAATCTACACCAGAGGAAGACACAAGGAAATGGATGAGTTAATTAAATAATGAATGGGAAAAAGGCAAGACATTGATAGAAATTAGAAACAGACGCTAATTTTGAAAGCTGCAAATGTACCTATGACTTGGATTGACAGATCTTGGAATATGTTTGCTACACGTTTCTTTGGAGTTTTATCTTTTTGAATTCCTATAGTCATGTATGGTCATGATTTGGAGTATGGTATGGTCAAAATAAAATTTGCCTCAATAAGGTACTTTGATGGAGAACCTGACTATTTTACAAATTCAAGTTTCTTGCAATGGCTATCAGAACAGGAGTCTCTGACAGAAAGCAGCACAACAGGGAGTGACTGTCTGGATCCGAAGAGTGAGTTTTTGCAGATGTATCTCTCCATGCCTAAACTGTTACATTTGAAAATGGAAACCATCACAGGTCCATGGTGCAGTGGGATGAACACTGCCGTGGATTTTAGAAGGCGCAAGGTCTGGGTTTAGTTCTTACACTGATTAACCATGTCACCTCTTTCAGCCTTAGCATACTTGTCCACAAAATAAAGTCATCAAAAGAGGTCACAACTAGAAAGAATGTTAGTGATTAGGGCACATCGATTTTTTTAATGGGTACACATCTCTGTCCCCAAGGGGATTTCATGGAGTGACAGTTTTTGAAGTTTTAATTGTAAAAACTGAGTATAATAGTTATGCTTTTTCAAAATATATTTTATTCCTCATTCCAATATCTGTCTCCACTCGCAAACCCAAGTCCCACCTCAGGTAGTTAAGAACCACTGGTCTAGGCCAGTCACATCCTCTGGCCACTCTCATGGGGTGACTAGAGTTGCCCTCTGCTCCATCCTTAAGCTTCTGCTAACTTCAACTTCCTAAAGATGATTTCCATGTATCTCACCTTCTCTACTCTTGCCCTTATCAAAGAAGTATAAACCTCATCGGTCAGGATTTCTCAGTATGGTTTCAACTACCTTTCTAGCCTTTCTTCAGTCCTTATCCATGAGTATCCTGGTAT
>SJYA01000422.1:883492-968492 GCA_006410615.1 Neotragus moschatus | reverse complement strand
TAGATCTTGTAGACATGCTGTGGAAACCATAACATAAAATATGAGTTACTTACAATAACTAATTTTAATCCCATCTGCTAAGTATGACAACATTAGCATTTCCACTTAATTAAAAACACCCTTAAAGCAGCAATGTTTTAATCACTCCATTTTATTTACTCTCCTCCGGTGTCACTTATAATTGTAACTTTTTATTTTTTAATAATGAGGGATTTTTTTCTCCTTGCATCACACAAAAAAGTGCTGTCGATAATTAGCAGTCTTCTGTTATTAGTAGACTCAGGTGTCACAACTGTGTCTCATCCTCATTACAGTAAAAAATTTCACCTATCAGATTCATTATTGCTAGATAATGCGACTGAGAGCCTTTGCAGGCCCTCCAGAAAAGTAATTCAGCCAAGCAAAATTATCAGCTAATTATATTTAGAATCAAAAGCCCAACAACTATTTGCAGATAAATTGTATGAATTGAAGTGAATAGATCTGAATATTAAGATTCATAGATTTAGCAGATGATTTGTTAATTGGAATAAAAAGGTCATTTGCTAGTCATTTTAACAATAGATCAATTGGAACCCTATTTATTATTTAACTGGTAGTGCATAAGAATTGAAATGATGAATAATTGTATTATTACCATGAGATGATATTTTCTTCAAAATGGCAAAATATGGGAAACTTATGAGAAGGAATTTTATAAATTTCTTTTAAAATATTGTGAAAAATTTAATATATTTTAATACACAGTCCTGATATACATAATGTATATAATAAGGTATAATATTTTAGAAGTCAAAATTATACCCAAAAGTAGTTGTTGTATTTTTAATTGATGAAATAAAGCCATGAATAAGGTAATTTACAAACAAAAGGTGGAACCTAAGTTTGAAATTTTTTTCTTCCTAAATCAAATAATGTCATTCCTCTCTCACTGTATTTTAATTAGCAGCGGTTTTTTGGAAATGGCAGAGTACATGCTCATACGATGACTCAAAATGTAACTTGGCCTGCAGTTTTCTTTCGGGGAACAGAACACTCTAATTCAAATCCATTATTAAAAAGCAGATAACATGTGCACTTTCTGAAATGCCTGTGACTTCACTCTTTTGATTTTATGTAATTATAAGAGAATGTTCATATGTATTTGCTTTTCGATTGGCACAGCATTTTAAAACTGAGTGTCTTCAGATAAAGTGCATATTTTCTTTTGGTTCATAAAGAATATCCCCAGTTTATGTGCTTAAAACTTTTGTGAATGTTTTATAATGCAGTCACAGTGCAGTTTATAGTGTGCTTATGATAAGAATTTCCACACATACCCTATGTATGTAAAGAAAATAAATATTAGATGTTAGTTTGGATTTTGAAATTAATCGTTAGTAACTAGAACCTATCCCTTTCCACTGTGTTATCTTAAAACTGCTAGCAGTTCTCAAGCTGAACTTTGAACACAGTATTTTTCCAAACTTTGCAGCTCAAAGTAAATACTTTTCATTTAAACTAATTTCAGTTATAAAATAGGGAAAACATCACCCACTTAAAAACAGCTTAAATTGCATGTACTTTGTCACTGTAAATAAACAAGGTAAACATTGACATAACTTCAAACTATTCTTGGGTTGAAAAAAATCTGCAGTTCAAAATAAAATTCCGCCTTTGGTCAACATTTTGGATGCAATTCAAAGTTTCTCATAAAATAAACATATTTTAAAGAGTGTTTTGAATTTCACTGCATAATTCCTAGCCAACAGAAATTACAGTGGTATCTTTAAGGTTTATTATATGTCAGATCAATAGCTGTTATGCAGGACTAACACAATCACTGAAGAGCAATACCTTTCTGCTACTTAACCCTTACTGCTAGGACATGAAGAAGAACTTCCTATAGTTGGTCCTTAGGGAAATCCTCTCACAGAGTGAAACTTTACTGTTTCTTTGTTTAATAAGAAGAGTATTCCTTTTTGGATAAAATGGAAACTGAGCTGACTTTCCAGTCCAGAAAGCAAAATACTCATTAAGGTAATCTTAATGAGAGTTTTTCAGTAAAACAGGGAAATAGTTTTACATCCTGCCTAATAGCAAAGTATTTTGAAGCTTTAACTTAAAATGAAAATGACCCATCGCAACAGACTGTAAATTTTTTTTCTGATGTTTTTAAAAGTGTCTCGATGATTTCTACGTCTAGAGTGTTAAAGTTAAGTATTTGCTGTTTTATTTAAACATTTTGAAAAATGAACATTCTGGGGCTTTGCAGCATTATTAAGAAAAGCTGTCCATACTTTACCATGTTGTTACATGTGTTTATCTGCTGATTATAAAATGTGTTAAACAGTATTTTAAAAAACAAAAAAAAAAATGCAGAGCTGCGCTTTGATTAATTCAGTGAACAAAACATATGCTGTTGGTTCTGTTCTATGAAATTCATATATGATCAATAAAATCTTTAAAAAGAGCAACTTTGGCTTTTAGGATTGTACTGCCGACCATGTTTTTCATCCCAGCTAACTCTGGGCTCATACTGTTAACTTAGCAGACAAAACCACTTTCTAGCTATAATATTAATGTCTTTTTAATATATTTTTATATCCTCTTTCTAAATTTTCTTTAGGTTGGAAGCTGTGTATTGTGGGTGTTACCCGCTTTGTCCCAAAGATTTGGTTTATCCTGAAATATTTCCAGGTAGCTGCTTTAAAGTACTTTTGTCTTTGTTGAAATTTACTACATGATTCATGCTAAATTAGAAAGTTTGAAAATAAACTTAGGCAGGAGCAATTGTTTATTTGGCAAGTCAACATGTTAGTGTTAAGGAAAATTTTATGTGTTTTAATACATTAGAGTAAGCTTATATTTACCATCTGTTCTTTTAAGATAACAAAAAAGCAAGTTTTCAAATAGCATTCTTCATTGTTAGCATACACATCCCATAATGATGGATTTTTATAAGCAGGTCAGCGTTGCTTCAATTGCTTACAGATTTTTTTAAATGATGTACACAGAGAAAAATTGAGGACTGAAAGTCACACCAAATTATTTCAACAATTGACTAGTTAATAATATGCAACTGTTGTACAGAGTACATACGGCTATCGTACTTGTTCTTTGAAAAAATTCTCATCACTAAATATATCACATATGCATTGTGTTACATTAGAATAATGTATTTTAATCACCCAAAGGAGATGTCTAAACAGCACAACTACACAGTCTTATTTAGCATTAAACATCCTTGTGAGCTGAGGTAACCTTATAAAATCATGCTTAAATAATGTAAAACACGAGGCGGCACAGAGCAATATGCATTTTTAATTAGTAAAGTGACTAATATCGGGTGTGTGCTTTGAGGTTTTTGTTTCATTAAAAATGTATCTGTTTTTCCTGCAGCTGAATATCTGTATTCTACACCTGAACAGCTTTCAAAAAGGCTCCAGAATTTCTGCAAGAGACCAGATATTACAAGAAAACATCTCTATAAGGTAGTTATTGAGAAGAGATTTATGTGGTATAAATACCATATTGAAGTACAAAGAAAAATCTTAAAAAAAAAAACATTTAATTAACATACTAATGTTTAAAGGAAACATGCTAGGGAGGGATATTAGTTGTTACACTAACAAGGATTAATTAAACTGGATGATGCCAGTGGTATTAACCTAGGTCTTATGAAATACATGCACTTAATGCATGGTACATGCTTTTTTTTAATTTATTGTTTTCTAAGATGACTGTCCTTTACATTTAGCCCCAAGAGGCTTATAAAAATGAACCTGGATTAATGTAACTCATTAGTTTAAAAGGAAGTAAAAGGAAAGATTCTACACTTATACTAATGAGGATAAGCCTTTCTTCCCATCGTAATGAAATCTTCAGTCCTGAAAAATTCAGGTGAATGACATTCGTGAAATTTGGTGTTCATTTTTTAAATACTTTAAAGATGATTTTGAGAATCAAATGTTTCCTTTGTCTAGTTTAGTAAAATTACATAAAAACCCTCAGTTAGTTTGGAATTCAACTGTCAGTCTCCTCTCTGAATGACAGAGGCAAAAGGAAAAGAGTTTAAATAGCATCATCATTCAGTCCCTTCATTCGTTTTTTTTTTTTTTTTCCCTTGTTTGAATCAAGAATTTTACATTGTTGGAATAACAACAGAGAGACTCTCCTAAAAGTCCAAGTAATTGAACTGGGATAAATCTGCTTTACGAGTTGTGAAGGTGGCTCTAGGCCATGAGTAATATACCTTTTTATATTCTTTGAATGTAGCATCTTCATTTTACATAAATTCAGTATACTTTACAATCTAGCACTTTTCTAATCCAGCATATTTTAATTTTCCTCTGTTAATATATATCCTTTCTACATGAAATACAGCCCGCTGCCTTTTTTCCTCTCCTTTCCCTTATCATGGCCTCAGATACATACATATTTACATAGTGATACATCAAAACATGACTTTGTTTCTGCAGGAAACAGTTAAACTTCAAGAAAAAGGGAGAGAACCAAAAATGCAATTTAACACCCAATTTCAAGCTCATTATCTTTCATTGTCTATTAACTTGGCAATGGTTCAGAAGGTAGCTCATAATAGTTTAAAATGCTGACTGAACAATTCCAGGCTTCAGTATTACTCCTTCAGTCAATACGATTGTATCGTATTCGTAGGAAGCTTCAAAAAGAAAACAGTCTTCCAAGGTTTACATCCAGATTTCCTCATTTTGAAAGTTCAGTCATGGTCTTGTTTGGGTAAAATGTTAATTTAGTAGTTTCCCCATAACAGACTGTCAAAATATACAGCTTATGAAATTGAAGAAATAGAATAATATGTATTAATACAAATAGGTTCATCTTCTACATATGACATAAAGCTATTTTTTAGTGAGTTTACCATCAGATTATTGATTTTTTTTTCCTTCTGGTGAATTTTTGGGCAATTTTTTTTCCAGTTTTATTGAGATATAATTGACTTACTGCACTGTGTAAGTGTGAGGTGTGCAGAATAGTGATGGACATGTGTTTTGAAATGGTTAATGATTATTACCACCACAAGTTTTAGTTATCTCACAGAGGTACAAAAAAAAAAAAGAGAGAGAAAATGTTTTCATCTCATGGTGAGAATGGTGAAGCATTTTAAATTGTATTTCTACCATCAGAGTTTTCCATTTTTAATTTTGCTTCCAGGTAGGCATTATCATCCCTGTTATTTTGGATCTGCAAATCTTTAACCATTTCAAAAGTTACTGCAACAGGTTGCTTAGAGTTACAATAAAAAACACATCTCCAACTGAAATATTTTAATATGGCTATTGCCATAACATAGCTCTAATTATTTCTTTTTCCAAGAGCTTCTGAAAAAACTCTGAAGCAATGTCAACTTAGTGGTATGCTATTAATATACCAAATTGTTCTTCCTATAGCTTAAAAAATAACAAATACCTTAAATGTTTGTTCATGTTACTATGATTTACATATATTACTAGTCCATGCATCCTAACATGGTCCAAGTCAGTTTAAGAAATTAGTGTTTTATGCATAAGCATGTATAAGAATTTATATATATTATTCATTTTATGTACTTTTTAACATGGATTTTGTTTCTTATGAATCTATTATACACATTGATATATATCCTCATTCATAGATCTTGATGACATGTATCCAAAAATTAATCTCAAAAATGAATAAGTTAGCCTAGGAATTAGAAATAATCAAGAACTTTACAATGCAGTTGCCAGGACAAACTGATAAAAATCACAAGGACCACAGATCTAGTTGGGTGGTTATAATAAGATTTAGAGCTAAAACAGAAAAGGAATGCCAGTTATAACTTTATCATTAAGATTTAATACATACATTACACTATTTTTTTTACCTTATGTTTTATAAATATTCACATTTCAGGTAACATTTGCCCTCACTAAATATCAGAGAATTATTTTCCCCAAGGCAGCTTTGTACTTTTCTTAGGCAATGGAAGAGACTTTTGTGTATATTATACAGAGAGTATTGAGGTTTTCTTTTTAAATTTATTCCATTGGACAGTGCTGTTTTGCTTTTAAAAACATATGCTTCTAAGATCTAAAAGGATAGAAAGTCACTGAATTCTTTAATTTGCTCCTTTTACATTTTTACACCTTACTCTTTTTTTTGTTGTTGTTAAAAGTTTACATTTTAAAATCATCTCAACTACTTCTCATGTAGAGTTCACTTTAGGATAAGATTTTTCATATGGATTCACACTTAGAAATTTAATGACTAGAATAAGGCTACTAACACTTGGCTTTTTTCTCACATGAGACATTATACTTTCAATATGAGTGAGAGTTTGGGGGCTATAACTTGAAGCAGGATTTGAAACAGAATGCTAGTAACTGAAAAGCAGAAACAGAATTTGATACCTTTTTTTTCTTAAAGTGACTCTTTCTGCTACAAAACTCCATGCCCATGACTTCTCACCTGAAATGGTTTCAGACTTGAAATGTTTAAATTCCTCGTGTGCATGCAAGTATGCTACCCTCTTCTCTCACACAGACATTTCACTTAAGATATTCAGAGAAATGCATGCAGATTTCACATTTCTTAATTATTTTTAAAACTTAAAACCCTGTTCTGGATTTTTTAAAAATCTAAAGCCATTTCTTAAAAAGTTTGCCACTAGGCTCAGCCATTGGACTGCAGGTTTCTTGTACTTATAGGACACGTCCCTTTCTAAGTAGGTTACACCCAGCAGCCACACACTTGCCACAGAGATAAAGTAGGTTTCACTTCATCTGTAATAGGGAGCTCTTTTATGACTCTTGAACACAAGATTCTAGAAATAATCATAAAGTAATCAACCAAGGATTAACTTCTAACAGTAACATAGGGCTTCCTTTTACAACCCAAGTAAGTCTCATACCGGGAAGTTATATTTTGGGGGGTCTCATTTTGACAATGGGAATTTACTTACTGAAAAACAATTACTTGAGATCAGTACTTTATGCTTTTAGAGAGCCTTTGATCATTAGATTTTAAAATGCTTTAGAGGAAAATTTCTATTCACCCCCTTGTTACCAGTATTGAAAATAGCACAAAAGTACAAGTGGGGTAGTTGTATAAAATATATACTGCCAGGACTAACAGTAGGTTTTCATTCCCACTCTATTTTTCATTTATTTTTATTTATAAATTGAGTGATATTCTGTGTTTAAAAAAGAGAGAGATGCCATCCTTCCTTTGCTTTACGAGGGTAAACTGTAGTTTAAGTTTTTTCAGATGATAGCAGCTGATTTTTATTTTGTTCCCCTCTTCAAGTTCTTTCACATTCCAGAAACCTTTATAACCTGCTGTTATTTGGAGGAGAGGATAATTTTCAGATTTCTGCCTAAAAGTGATTCCAAAGAGTGATTAAGCTTACAGTTCAGATTCAGAGCCCAGAAAAGCCATTTGCGGTTGTCTTAATTATATCAGGTTATATCTCCCAGAACCACAGCCAAGCCACTTTAAGTTTCCTTTAAGAGACTGGTCACTTTATAGTCCCCTTTTAATTTGAGCTTATACTCTAGATGTGAATAAGGTGGTGCTCACTAGTATTAACACGCCTCCAAAGTCATTACTTTTGACTTAAAAAATGAAAACTTAAAAGCTCATGACATTTTTAGAACTTCAAAAACCTCTCAATTGCACCAGCACAATCTAAGGCAAATGATCCGTCTCAATCTCCCTCCCTCCTCGTTACTCTTCCTTCTCTTCCTTAACTTCTTTCCTTGATTTTGTTTGGCTTGGTTTTCCTTTGATTTGTCTAAGTAAAATGCAAGCAAAAAATCTTTAGCACAACAGATATACTCAGGGTGATTAAGATCAGTTAGAGGTTTTGGCTGCTTCTCTTTCTCTGCTACTAATTTGTAGCCTGGCTCTAGGTGAACTTCTTGGCTTCTATATGATTCATCTATAAACTTGGAAGAATTCTTTTTTTCTTAATTCTTAATAGCATTTTCCCCCTGAGGTCCTGCTATAATGAAATAATGAATATAAACTTGTTTGTAAACTTGAAGTGCTTTATAAATTCCACGTAATAGTAATGGCATTTCTCTTGTGCCTTCACCACTTAAAAGTAAAATTCACATTCACAAAAAACATGTATTAAGAGTGTTGTCTATCTTATGTTTAGAGAAGTTAAAAGTTGGATGATAAACTTCTAATAGCTGTCATCCATAACATAAACCAGGAAATTTGTGTGCAGTAGAATATACCCATTTGCAAAAAAAAAAAAAAAAAGGCAGGGTTGGGGGGCAGCTTTCCACAATGGCTTACACTTTAAGCCAATCAGAAACTGGAATTTCCTGAGCTGATGAAACTTGAGAACCATTTACTTGGTGGCTTTTTGAAATCTAATTGACGTAAGTTATGCAAATTTGCAATATGAATTTTCAGCATGCTTTAGTCTTTCGGTCGTTAATGCTTCTTCATTGCTTTCTCTTCTCTCCCTCCCCCTTACAGGGTGAAATGGCTCCTTTTTCTTGGGCAGCCCTACATGGTAAATTCAGGTCTCTGCTTACAGCAGAACCTAGGGAAGATTTGTGACAGATGGGGCTAAGTCACAAACTTGCAGCCTAAGGCAGAATCTGTAGAACTTTCCAGAGTGTGCCCATATTTACCTGATCAGAGAGAAAAGGAAATCTGCAGGGGAAGCTGAGCCTGGCTGCTTGTCATAGCTGACACAGAGCCATCTGCCGCAAACCTGTGGCGGCTTCAGATCTCCAATCCCTGCCACCACCCCAACTCAAATTAAATGCAGATTCCTAGAGACGTTATGATGGTTACACATGTCCTCGGCATCACATGGAGGAGACTGTTCAAAAAAAATATGTGGCCTGTTGTATAACCGCACTCATGTATCCCATATGTGGTGCCACATTGAATTTCCGGTTGAATCCGTTTTTATCCTTTGTACTGGATGACATGGTGCCTGAATTCTTTCTTTTCGCCGACACGATGGCAGCCAAACTGCAGCTTCAAACGCTCTCACTTGGCTGGGTTTCTACCTAGGTTGCCAGGTTATCATCGGAGCCTTCTTGTGTCCTCAGAGGGCCACAGGGCCTGAAAGGAGGATCAGAATGCTACTGACTAATTGGGCAGCCATCTCGGAATTGTTTGTGGGCAAAGAGCTGCTTTAGCACTTTTCTTTTAGCAAATTAATGACTCCCTGGCACTGAGGTTTTAAGTGAAGGTATTAATAAGAAGTCTGGCAGGTATTCCCATGATTCACAGAGTTACATTTGCATTTAATTTATCTTAAAGAAAGTTGCAAGATAAACAGCTGTAATTCAGACAAACATGGAAAATACACTAAGTGGGACCATCTCACCCATAAAATGAACACAGAGATACTTGTTTTAATTTTTTTCAAAAAATAAAAATACTTCTTACAGAACCAGTAATTTTGATATAAATATTTGTCAAAAATATTTGCATCCAGCTACAAATATAATCTTCTCAAGGTAAATCACTTATGATTCCAATAGTCAAGCTGGTGTATTTGTTAATGTCAAGATATTTTGAATGGCTAGATTGTAAAATAAATTTTTAATAAAGTGCCCACTGCAATTTTTAATTAACATATCTCATTTCCATGTAAGTGTGTACATCTATCTGTATGTTTCTCTCTGAACACTTTCCTTGTGTCAGAGACAACGAATACAATTGTTTCTTTTCCCAATGAACAAGGATCTGTTTTGCAAATGTTTGTGAGATATTATGACATTTCCAAGATTTTCTTTGCATTCTGGAAAGCAGGAGGTAAACATTTGTAGTCATTAAGGTAAAGTCTGTTGATAAACCATCTTCTGTTTACTGACAGGTAAATTGTAACTCTCCTAGCTTTTGAAATGAATAACTTCTATAAGCTGCAAAGTGAGGAGCAGCCAGGGGGAAGGGGGCAGACAAGGGCCAAGCCTGGCTCTCTGGCTTTTAGAAGGACTAAGTTGTCTAGCAGGCATCTGAGACAGAGAGGGCACTGGTTCAAAAGTCTGGTAGGACCCATTTGACAGGTAGCACAAATGTAAGCAGGAAATAAATCAAGGTAGAGCCCTCTAGATAGAGGCAGTCTTGCAGATCAGAAAAAGCAGCAGTTCAGGGCCCAGGAGGCCAAGGAATTTAAAAGCAGGGAGAGTAAGAAGCAGAAACAACAGGTTCTACTTCTGCACAGAGTCCTCCCTGACCAGTGTGAAAGCCCTATGTATGATGGACATCACAGCACTGGATTTGAGTCCTCCTCCCGTTCTGAGCAGGCACTGGACAAATTAGCCCATAAAACAAAGGGCTCAGGAATTATTTGAGAAGTCCCTTCTGGTCTGAGACTGTGAAACTTGGAATCTATCGGTTATGTTCCTGTTGAGTGCAAAAGCTAATATAAAAGGGCCTAAGAGCTTTTTAGACTCTTCTCCTGAGCAGGGTTTAGCATCTAAAGGGGTGCTTCAGTTAGAAAGGTGCCGTGTTACAGATGACATCTCTCAAAACAATATTATACTCTCACAGCCAAGAAACAATGCTTATCTCATTATGTCCTACTATTCTGAAAATTTGATGAGCTCACATTTCATAGTGAATCATGTATTATATGCATAACTATCCATATATACTTTTTCTTTTTAATTCACAGGAAAACAACATTAATTACCATTCCAATTGTGGATCTGAAACACTTAAATATTTGCCTGATTTTGGCAAACACAATATTGCAAGTTACCTGTGTACAAAGATGTTTTTCTATACCCATAAACTTTTGGCTTTAGCTGTGCCAGCATTACTTCTGGAATAAAAATTTGCAATAAAGTGGTCACTTCTTAAAACTATACTGTTGGACTTGGTATTAGTGCAAATAAGCAATAAAAAGTCTTGTGTAATTTGTAACATTTGAAAAGATAACTGTATGTGTGTGTGTGTGCGTGTGTGTCTCAACAGCCGTGATATGGTGGCATGGAGGGTTATTCAGTTAACCCATATTGTGTTGAGGAACATTGACAGTACAAGCTGACTCTACTTCCTGCTTTCCTTGTGCTGTGCTGTGCTAAGTCACTTCAATCTTGTCTAACTCTCTGCAGCCCTATGGACTGTAGCCCTCTAGGCTCCTCTGTCCCTGAGAGTCTCTGGACAAGAAGACTGGAGTGGGTTGCCTTGTCCTCCTCCAGGGGGTCTTCCCGACCCAGGCAGGCACTGAACACTCCTCTCTCAAGTCTCCTGCACTGGCTGGCGAGTTCTTTACCACTAGCACCACCTGGGAAGCCCCCTGCTTTCTTCACTTTCACTAAAGAGAGCAGACACTCCCATTATTTCTTATTTTGAGTATAGATGTTGAAAATTTTGGGTTCTTTTTAAGCATTCAATTCTGTTCATTTTATTCTCTTTTAGGTTAATCATTAAGCCAATTTGAATCTTAAATGTCTTTAAAAGTCTGCCCATTATCAACTCTGACACAGTGTTCAGGATGCTTGTCCCGAATTTACCTAAACTGTGTTTCTGGCAAGGTGTTTCTGTAATAAACAAAAGAGCACCAAGTTCTTAATATACTTATTTATACCAGGTTAATTGGGAACAGATCAAAAGACCTTTCCCCAATTGCACCTGGTTTAACAAGCATCCTTCAGATATGGTTAAGTTTAAATGTCTTGCTCCAGCTCTCAGTTCTTCAAACTTGCCACATAAAGATGGCAGCACAATCAGTAAGTCAGTGAAAACTCAGCCACAGAGGGCTGCACAAATTCACTTCAACACCTTGAAATGCATCTGGAAGCAAAGATTTCGTTTTATGTTGAAGGTGTTAATTATATTTGATATTTTTAAAAGTAAAATCTGTTTTTGAGAAAGCATCTGCTACCCAGAAATATTATGAGCCACAAAAAAATTTTTCATTTCAGTCTCAAGATACTTTCTGTGGATGAGAGAATCAGTTTTCAAATGAGAGTCCATGCTGTCTTTTAATGTTGACATATTCTATGAGTTTTATTCTTCTATTGACTATTGACAGGTGTCACCCTAAGTGCCTTTCTGTTTCTGTAGAAAACTGGAAAACAAGTTTCATTTTAAAATGTGAATTGAAATGTACAACAACTAGTGCTGCTGTAACTGCCCTCCCCTCACAATTATTCACTAAAATGCAATTGGGAAAGTTTTTAAACTATGTAAACAGTTATACAGGATGCTCAAAGATATGTACCTGTGTGCTTAAAGTATAACAGAAAACTTGGGAATTAGCACCAAATTTACAATTATTGTTAAGTCAGAGGAGTGATGGTAGGAAGATTAGACACATGACTGGGAAAGTGTAGTACCTTAAGAAATGGTCTATTTCTTCACCTGGGTCATAGCGCACAAAGTCTTATTTCTACCCTGCATAACTTTTTCTATGTCTTAAATGTTATTATTGGATCTACATTTTGATAGGAGCTGTATTTTGGTTACCATGTGTAATATAGGAGCTATAAAACTCTGCTACCACGCCGTTCTTAACGTTTCTCAGTTGATGGATGGAGTCAGAAAAACCATTTTCCTTTAAACAGTAAAAGAACCTGCCCTCACCACCAGTTTTGCATGAGAAGACTTTGCTTGGCTTACTGGGAGCCAAGCACTTAACTTTGACCCCGAAACAACCCATACTGTGAAGGAAGTTGAACTTGACTGTGGGCTCCTTTTTCCTGGGGCTAATGATCACCGTTTCTGACTAATGTGTGTGGCGTTACAAATAGAAAATGGAAAATGAGGGCTCCAGAAACTCCTTTTTGAAGAGCCAAGAGAGGAAGATGGAGGAAGTTATTATATGAGCTGGTCTTTTTTATCTTGAAAAATTCGGAGCTTTGTGGTAGGGCACAGAGCTGTCTGAGCTGCGAGCCGCTCTGCCCACTTCCTGCACTGTTACCTGTTCCCTTTCCTCTTTAAGACAAAGGCTTTCATTGTCGTCATCCCATGAAAAGGAATCCTCCAAGTATCTTTGGGATGCCCTAGCTGCATGTGAGTTACGTATGACTTCAGAATCCCCACATCCCGTGGCCCATTTTCCTAATTTGGACTTTGGGGGTCAGTGCCTTCTGGGGTCCTCCCAGCACCTAATACCACCTTAGTGATTCCTTTTTCTCTTCCACATCTCTGTGGTAATGACTTTCAACCCTAGGACAGGTTCTTCATGGCTCCCATGCTAAGTCACTTCAGTCATGTCCAACTCTGTGCGACCCCAGAGACAGCAGCCCACCAGGCTCTCCCGTCCCTGGGATTCCCCAGGCAAGAACACTGGAGTGGATTGCCATTTCCTTCTCCAATGCAGGAAAGTGAAAAGGGAAAGTGAAGTTGCCGAGTCGTGTCCGACCCTCAGCGACCCCATGGACTGCAGCCTTCCAGGCTACTCCGTCCATGAGATTTTCCAGGCAAGAGTACTGGAGTGGGGTGCCATTGCCTTCTCCCATGGCTCCCATAAACAGCTACAAAGAACTGATGTTTCCTAAGAGAGAATCTGGTACTTCCCCTGGTGGCTCAGCAGTAAAGAATCCACCTGCAATGCAGGAGTCAGAAGAGATGCAGGTTCGATCCCGGGGTCGAGAAGATCCCCTGGAGGAGGGCATGGCATCCCACTCCAGTATTCTTGCCTGGAGAATCCCATGGATAGAGGAGCCTGGCGGGCTACAACCCATAGGGTCGCAGAAGGTGGACATGAATGAAGCGACTTGGCATGCAGGCACACAGAAGAGAATCTAAAATGTGTACTGTCATATTAATTATTGCATTTAAATAGCAGACCCAAGATGGAATGCTGGAAGATGGGATTTCTACTGGAAATACTTATGTAACACTTTTCTCAAGGAATTTGAAGTCCTTTATATCTGAAAATGTAATGTTCCCGTCACCATTTCTCAAGTGAGAAAATTAAGGCATCATGTTAAGGCTTATGTAGGAGCCAGACTGCCTTATAGAAACAGAAGGATGTTTTGTGTCTTTGTATAAGCCTTTCTGTGCACAGGACAGTGTCATTGTCACCCCACCTGCCTTTCAGGAAGCACCAAGTTCAGTGTTGATGACTCACTGGGACCTCTGGTTCCCTATTATTTCTCCCCTCACCAGGCAAAGGGCAGCAGGAGGTGGCCCACACATGTAGTTGTGGTAGAAAAAGGGGCACGAGAGACCCTATAGTTTTGCTCATATTTTAAGTATATTTATTATGACTATTATGATATCTGTAGGGAAGCTTTGGGTCGCTACATCCCATCCCAGGCCCTTGCCACTCCCTGTGGTCTTAACACTCTGTAGGACTTAAACATCATGTAACTTCCCTGGCCCTCCTGGTGAAGCATTTATGTTTGTAACCTCCCCATTTTAGATGTGAGGAAACTGAGCACTGAGTCCTGGCTGAGTTGCTTTGGGTCCCATGTAGACACAGGTCTAGACTTCAGTCTCTTTCAGGAGGTTGTGGTCAACTCATTTGGTCAAGTGGTATAGTGGTTTGGTGGTGGTTTAGTCTCTAAGTCATGTCTGACACTTGCAACTCCATGGACTCTAGCCCACAAGGTTCCACTGTCCATGGGATTTCCCAGGCCACAATACTGGAGTGGGCTGCCATTTGCTTCTGCAGACCATCCCTTAAAGGAGGTGAAAGGGAATATATCTATCTGTCCATCTTTTCCCCCTTCCCTCCTCCTCTTACTCTCAGAAGAAAACACAGACAAGTCGCTAGTACTTGGCTATAGATTTATTTCACGTTCCTCCTGCCTGGCCTGGCTATACTTGCAGTCCAAGCAACCATAAGGAGAGGAATGCAAAAGAATTGATTACTGGTCCTAAACTCTCTGAACAGCTGAATCTTTTTGCCTTTCACATCATACAAGTAGATGCTACCTATCAAACAGATAGGCTGGCCCTTTATCCAGAAGGCGGCAGGTCGCATCAGTGCAGAAGTACCTTTAATTGTGCAGCACGGGCCTGCTTCGTCTCATCCCCAATAGATAACCCAGAAATTACATCCTGAAAGTTACTTCCCCAGAAAGAAAAGGAAGAGGAGGAATAACTTTAAAAGAAGATACTTCTAATACAGTATTAGTAATTCATAGGGAAATTTATGCCTGAGATATGAATTTCTGAAAATAGCATTTTTTAAAGGGAAACACTGACACAGCCTTAATTATAGAGTAATAAATACCAGTGGTATATTATCTTCTGATATTTCCTTACACAGATATCAAAGCATGCAGCTGTCTTTGAAAACTGATAATCAAGTACAATATAAGTGTATTACATCTTGAGCTTACAGCACACACGTTAACTAAGCAGCCTCATGGAGCACTTAACAGTGAGAAACAGAGCTGCTTCGAGTAGAAACCTAACTGAACAAATTAGACTTGAATTGTAACTTAAGAATCATAGTCAAACCAAAATGCCTGTCCTTGCCAGGAAAGGCATTCCAAAGGCAAAGAGCATGCCAAGTAAAAAGCCTTTGCTTCAGGATTATGGAGGCAGTTCTCAAAAGCCAGCATAACTTAATGATCAATCAGAAAAATATAGAGCAGTAACTTCACAACCAAAGGATGCATAAAAATTGTACAAAGCATTAATAGTGGAATAGGGAGGAAGAATGGGATTTTAACAGAAAGTATTAAGGTCTTAGAAAGCTCTATTTATTGCTTTCAATCCAGGCAAAAAGAGAGAGACAAACATGGTCAAAGAAAAAGTACGTGGACAAATGTGGGGGGTAGGAAAGGAAATGAAGGTTAAACAAGGCCAATATGATTCAGAATGAAAGGGAGGGAGGCGAGGATAAGGAGCCAGCTGCAATTACTAAATGTTACATTAAGAAGAGCTGCAATGATGAGGGGAGGTCTGGATATTTGACTAAGTGGATTAATGCCTTCTTCCTGGGGTGTCTGAAGATGCAGATTTTAATTTATTTGGTACAGGATTTTATTGTGAAATTCTTAGCAGGATGAGGATAAATAGAGACAGTTAAAAACACTTAGAAAGTAGAAAAGGGGAACATAATGCTTTTCATAAATTTAACTATAATAAACATAGTGTTTGAAGCTATGGACACAGGTAAGTGGAAAAAAAAATTAGTCCATAATAGTAGAACTTACAGGAAATTTAGACGAAATTTAAAAGGAAAAAAAAAAAAAAACCACATAGATGTGTGAAGCCAAGGATTTTGAATGACTTAGGGGCTGGTTTTATTGCTGCTTTCCTTTCTCCACCCATTAAAAATAATAAATCAAAACTCTGGCATTTAGAAACCTAGTCATGAACATCATTTATTAATATAAACTTGATCCTGTGCTGTTCTTTGGTGGGTGGTAAAATTACGAACTAACAAAACTGGCCTAAAACGACGACAGCAGGGTGATCCTCTCAAACACAGGAAAACTATAAGGAAGGAAAAACTCCTAATTTGCTCTTTCACCTTATTTATTTTACTGCAAGAGAAAGTCAAAATGTGGACTGCATGTGGCTAAATCAAGACTGGATGCTTCAGAGGAGATTTTAAAGATTTTCCTAAATATGTATCAAAAGGGTGGGGGAGGCTTGGAACCTAGTGTGATTTACAGCAATTCATTAAGATGCTCATGTACTACCACTTCTGGGGAAAGTGGCAAATAAGGAAGGAAGGCTCTCTACCCTCTACAGTGGAAGCAAGGAGAGCAGAAATTTAATCGCGTTCCCTGAGTGGAATGCTTCTGTCATTTGGCTGGCAACCAGTCCACGAACTTACTGGTTCAGGCGTTTGTCTGGCCAGTAACTTTGGAATCATTTAAAGTGAAAATACGGATCGAGAGGTATTTAAGAATTATTGATATGCAGCTATTAATCTTGAATGCAAATAGCATTATTTGGGGTGTGCGCAAATCACCTAACTGGAATCACATGAAAAAGCACTTTGAATTTTTTTTTTTTTAATGCTGTAAGGAAAATGGCACTGATGGAAAAATTACAAATAAAAGACAGGAAAATACCTACAAAGAGGAAAGCTGGTAAAATGACTAAGCAAGGTGGTCTTACTGCCTCCAACCTGCTGCATCATTTTTCTCAGTAAACAGATTACTAACAAACAGGGCCAAATACCTTTATTTCTCAAGCTGACTCAGCAACAAGAGGAATAAAACACGGAAAAGTGCTCGGGGTGATCCTCAAAGGTCATCCCTTTCGTTTCAGTGTTAAAAATTGAGGGCCCAGAACTAGAGATGTGTGATGGTCACAGAGGGATTTGGCTTCTGAACACCACCCTATCCTAAGTGAAGGATTTAGGACGTCACGGAGTTGAAGTGGCATCTTAAATCCCAGGAAACATGGTTGAGATTGCTTTGTGATCAAAATGAATAAGAGAAAAGGTATCAACGCATACATCTCTCCTTTTTCCTCGAGTCCAGAACCATCGAGAACCTGTGCTCTCTGGTGCCTGCAGCTATGTTCCCTGGCTTTCTATGGGCTCAACTTTGCCCCTGGATTTCTAATCCTGTGACAACAAGCAAGGGAAGGGGGGGAAAAAAAGCCGCAATCTATAAAATTGCGAAACAAAACAGGCACGTGTATACGTGCCTGTTAGTTCGCTGAATAACCAGTACTTTTAAGCATCAAATATTAAAACTTAAAAATGTGTTTTAAAACGTTTTTAGGGGACAAATCGTACTCTAACGGAGTATTTCTAGTCTTTTTTTAATACATAGAGGGTCTCAGGACCTCTGGGTGCATCAGCAAACGGTCCTCCTACACGAGGAGTGAGCAGCTGCGATCCGGCCCCAGGCACCACCTACCCAGAGTCATCCACTACCTAAGGTTATTTCACATTTGCCCTGTTAATAAAAGAGGTGTGGGGCGAGGGCGACGAGAAGAGGCATTCCCGCCCCCTCACCCCGACCCCACCCAGCATTCTGTATTTCCTTTTGTCGTGGCAGTCAGCTGACACATGGAAAATGTGTACGGTTTTGCTTGCCTTTTAATCTGTAATTAAGGATTCCTTGTCTGGGGCCGGCTACTTCTTTGCTCCTTCCCTCCCCTCCTCTCAGGTCTTCCGCCCTCGGTCAGGTCTAGCCCTGCGCCGCAGGGTACGCGCTGGCGTGGCCCGACTGGGCCGTGGGCAGAGGGGTGGCGGCGGGGCGGCGGCGGGGCGNCTCATCCTTGAAAGGCAGAGCAAGAACATTTGGGAAGTGCATAGAGACAACCGTGTCTGTAAACAGTGATAATCAGGGCTTTCAAGAATCATAAAATGGGTTGAAATATCTGATTCATTATTTATTCATCACGACACAACTTTGCACATCTGAGAAGAATGTTTGAAAATCGAATGCCTTCTATTTTGTACATCAACTCACCAGATGGATCTCCTTTCCAAAATGTGGCCAAAGGGTTAAAGTTGTAATTTTAGAAAGGAATCTCAGGAAATGACACTGAGATCAGATACATTTCCTATTCTTTCTGGCAGTAATATCCTTCAAAGGAAAAAATACCTACTTATTGATATAATGATAATGTTTCTCATTCAGAGTACAAGTGTCAGAATGATCCCTGTTTGTGGAAGTGCTTTTAAAACTGTGAGTACACTTTGACTACTGTGAGAACTGATGAGCCAATGAAGGGGAACTTCTTTTAACTCCATAATAGCAGGTTACATTGTAAATGAACAGTGATGGTCAAATAGCCAATTATGGTATAAATATCCCTTGTTTACAGAGAGGTGTTAAATGAACCTTTGGAGTACAAAGTATTAGTCCCATCTAAGCCACCATTTGTTCTTCAACCCATTATGTCTTCCCTTAAAAAGGCCAGTGCCATTGTAGGTAATATGCACACAGAACATACTTCTCTATGTTGATTTTAGTTTGCTTTATTTCAATGCACACTGTTGTTTACTTTTTAAAATTTAAATAAATGTCAGCATTGTATAATTTCTATGTTAACAAAGCAGTGAGCAAAATCCCTTGTATGTTTATAAAATATTATTGTTTAATTCACATAGTTTAGAAATTCCAAATGTTGAGAATAGGAAGGAGGCCAAATACCATCTGTTTATAACTATGATGCATCGTAATATGTGTACTTTTTAAAGGAGTTTGGTCAATCATGCCACTATTTTATCTGCTTGGAATATGTTGAAGATTTAAAATGTAATTTACAGGATTACTTTTAGTGCATTGCATCCAACTGTGAGTTGTAAAGAAATTGGTCTCTTCTGTTTTTCTCAAATTAATCATGTAACAGCCCCAATTAATGGGGGCTGTTAAATGTGTCGCTTTTTGCTTAGCTCCAGAATTTTTCTAACTTTGGCTCAGTCCACCTTCTTGATGCTGATAAAAACTCCAAGGACAAATGAAACAAAACACTCCTAGCTGTGTCTTTCTGCCAGGAGATAGATATTCACTTAGAATGGGAGGCAGGGTACGGTTGCTAATAATTAGCTAGCATCAGCCCTGAGAAATTACCTGTGAAATACCCCTTGGTACTGCATTGCAAAACAACATTTGACATTCCTTGTTTTAAAATAGTACATGCTCGTCTCCAGGATTTCTGATCTAACTTACCTTTTATTTCAAATGCATCTAATTGCATACCATGAAACAAAGGGAGTACATTTATTTGCAGTAGATGGGCAGGTTTGGGGTTTTATTTTTAAGTTACAAACTCAAGTTTAGTACAGAGTTCCTTTCTTTGCAAACTGGAAAAATTCAGCAACTGAGGCTTCTTTTCAGGGCAGACATGGTGTTGAAGTCCAGAGGTGGCTTTAGGGTCAGTCTCATGTCAGAGGGTAGCTTTCTCAAGAGGGAGGAACTAAAAATACACATTTCCCAAAAAAGATTTGGAAAATGTGATTAAAAAACAGTGATTAGCAAATGATGGTTCCTTGATTAATTTTTTTAGCAAGGTTGAATCAGTAGAAAGCTACACCTTGAAATGCTTTTATAGACAAACACGTGCAGAAATATGAAAACACTCTCCCAATTACCTAGGGGTGTTATCAGTGCTTAGCTAAGTTTTCAACGGGTGCTGTGTACAGTGCCTCCTTTTCCATTTAGCAATATCTGTTTTCTTAAGCATTTTAGTTTTAGCAGCTTCATCTAACATTCTATCAATCTAGATTATTTACTTACACATAATTAAGAACATTAAGAGTCCTTTTTCTGAGTAAACAAACTGCACTCTATATACGTTTTAAAAAATCTAATTGTTACATTTTTTTAAATCTGGATTTTTTTTTTCCTTTCTGGCCAGATTTTTCACCCCAAAAATGAACCTACTGGGTCTTTCTGTCATAAAGATATGCTCAAGCTTGGTTTCCTTTGAGTTACAATAGGAAAATGCCAGACTCGTTTTTTTCCTAAATAATTGCTTAAGTGTGGAAAGAGTACAAAAGAATATAAAAACAATATGAAATGTGAGGGATACAGAGGAAAGAAATTGAAGAAAGTGGAGAGGAAGAAAGATGAGAGAAGCAAAAACTGTAGCTGGGATAAAAGAAATGTATCAAACAGCTTTCAAAATTGCTTTGACCAACATAAGACACACTCATTAAAATCATCATCATTCACTGAGATATTAAACAGCTAAGGGAAACTCTTAAGTGAATCTTGATTGATACTTGTGGACCAGTTTTTCCATTCACGCCTAACTTTTTTTTTGGCCATGCCACTCAGCTTGTGGGATCTTAGTTCGCAGACCAGGAACTGAACCCCAGCCCTTGGTAATGAGAGCACAGAGCACTGAACCACCAGGGAATTCCTTCGAGCATAACATTCTGAAGAGAAACTTACATTAAACATCCATATCCACACAAAGAGGTGAGGAAGAAGCTTTCAAAGCATTTACAATCTAGAATTAAGTCATACATACACAAAATAAACAAGACTATGTATAATGTATTATTATATGTTAGTTACTGTAGGGGTAAAAATAAGATTTTAAATGGAGGAATTATTGAGACATACTTTACTCCTGAGTACCTTGGCTAGCAGTTATATTCTTAACCAGTTAAGCAAGTCTTGAAGTGTATAAACCATTTGGAATCCCAAGTCTAATGAATTGCAGCAGATATATAATTGATTCTGAAATTGACATGTAGGTGTGCACTTCATGTTCCCTTTAGAGCTGACTTAGTACCATGGCAGTGAACCACATATGCACATAAGTTGTTGTATAGTAAATTATCTTGATGACCAAAATCACTTTATAAAATATACTTTAATAAGTTACAAAGCCTTGAATTTAAGCCATGTAACTTAACCAATACTCAGTGGACATTTATAGGAGGACATGTATATAAATTGAGTAAATAATAAAAAGAAAAGCATTAAGAATAAGAAAAATGTATGGGAAACTATTTGCATCTTCTAATTAACCTAAAATACACCAGAAACTTCTCACTTATGAAGAAAAAAATTTTGTTCTTATGAAGAATTACTGACCCAAAGAAAAGTCAGATGAGGACTACAACTAAACAAACAAAAGCAACGATAACAACAACCAAAAACATTGCTTTTTTAGGAGAAAAATATGAAAAGTAATAAATTCACCCATTTTAGAAATTAAGAAGAAAAGACATAAAATTTAATACACACAATAAATAATAAATATTCTTCTAGTTTCATATGATGGCTAATTAAGAAAAAAGCCCATGTGGAAAGTTTGGAAGAGAGATGAATATAACAAGGTAATTAACTCTTTGCTCCTTCAACCTTAAAGGAAAAAGAGCAAAGTAAGTAAGATTTCTTTTTAAGTTTGGACCTGAAGCAACCTCAGAGATCAAATCTGTTTGTGCGAAAGAAATAAAAGGATTCAGTAGCTCTTCATCTCGAGTCAAATCTTGTTTTTGGCCTCACTCTGATCTTGGCACCCCAAAGTCTCAGTCCTGGGGTTCTTTGCTCTTTGATTGAGCTCCTGCCTTTTATCACATGTGTGTTGTGTGCTAAGTCGCTTCAGTGGTCTCCACCTCTGTGCGACTCAATGGACTTGTAGCCCAGCAGGCTCCTCTGTCCGTGGGATTCTCCAGGCAAGAATACTGGAGTGGGTTGCCATGCCCTTCGCTGGGATTTTCCAGACCCAAGGGTCAAATCCGAGTCTCTTCTGTCTCCTGCATTGGCAGGCAGGTTCTTTACCACTAGCACCACCTAGGAAGTCCTTCTCTCACACAGTCAGCAGCTTTGTTCTCCTGGGCCTTCTCTGATAGAATCCACCATCTGGTATTCATTCTGTTACATTTGGGTAGTTCTTGATAGTTGAGGATGCACTTTTTCATCCATCATCTCATTTAGTCTTGCTAATATCCTTATGATGTAGGTAAACCATAGCTTTAGTCCCAAACTTCAGAAGAAACATCTCAAAATCATACTGCTAGTACATTGCAGAGTTGTGACTAGTGGTCATATGCCAAGGTGCCATTTCCCCCTTGTCCTTTAGGCTGGATTTCATACTTTGCTCTTCATTTAAATTGTGGGCGTAAGAATAAGTTAAAATGACAGTACTTGTATTGGGTGGAGAGAAGACAGAAAAGGGGGAGAAGTCGAAGAAGGATGGGGAAGAAGAAAAAGAAAAGGATAAAAGACAAAACCAGTTCCTCTCTGCAGGTTTTTCTGTGCAATTGAGGAGAAATCTTTAAATTACTCCCTTTCTGCTTACAGAGATTAGTAAGGAGAGAAACACTTCCTAAGATTTGTATTCTATAAATGAAAAACTAATTCCAAAGCCATCCCAGTGCTTTGTGTTTTGAAGGATACAAATCTGAGGTAGATAAACCATTGAAAAGCTGTTTAATGAGCTCTTGGATATGCCTATATAGACTACAAGCTTGATTTTGAGTACAATATGGAGACATATTCTGTCTATGAAATTAAAGGAACTTGGGGAAATTGAAAAAAAAATGGTAGAGAGGAAAAGAATATAGTCTTAAGATAGGCATACACTAGAACCTAAAGATATATCCAGCAACAATTCCTCATGATGGGATATAGTTGATTATAATTTTTTTTTTTTTTAGTAGAGGAGTATATTACACTTGGTTCTCAGCTTATACTTCAACGTGATCTCCATCTGTAACTTCAAAACTCCACTGAAATTCTGAGACACAGAACTGACTTGATTTATTTCTGCATTTGGGGAATGAAGGCAGAGACAAGGCAGGCAGAGTGACAGTGCAGAAGGTACGATTTAAAATAAAGCTGTGTAGAGTGATATGGAAGCAGGGAGGACAGAAAATGATTAGGAGAAAGGACGCCCCGAGAGTGAAGGCTAAAAAAAATAAGAAAACCCATACTACAAGAAGTTTTCATTTGTTGATGTTGTAGACACTTGACATTTTTGGCTGCTCAACATCTACCTAACCTCTTAGAATCTAAAATCCTGTTTGAGGAGTTAATTCTTTCTTATTGAACATAATCAAGCATGGGAATTGGATGTTGTCTTGAATAGAGGAGCAAAAAGACAATGCTGGAATTCTAGTCCATCTGACCTAGTACAAACCCAACCTGGCTATTTCCACCAAAATGTAGCTCTTGTTGGGTTCTGCTTCCTAACCTCCATAGCTTCTGGGGCTCCAACCAATTCCAAGCCAATGTCCAGCCTCCCTTTAATATGATTCTTTATCCCTGGGATTCTGTCAGTTGCAGAAAAATAGAAAAACCTGGCTCAAGTGAGTTGCTCTGAGAAAATTACCATTTTGGGAGCAAGAATTGTGGATACAGAGTGTCTTTTATCATCCCACTCTTTCATCTTGACAAGTAAGCTTCTCATTGGCTGTCCCTCTTATGTTCACAAGAAAGCTACAGAAATCTAGTCATCACATCATTACCACATCCCTCTTTCCAGACATGGGAGAAGGAATTTTTTTTTCTTACCTGGGTCCCTTTCTGCAGTTAAGGAAAGCTTTTCTCAGAAACCCATTAGAAGAATTCCCTACACATCTCACAGTGTCATATATGCATAAACTGGTTTCAGGGATGGAAATGACTTCTGTTCAGTTAGGATCTAATCCTCAGCCATAATGAGCAAAGGATAAATAGACACACAAACAAAACTGGGGCATATTTTACAAAGATAAGAGAAAGGAGATGGAGCTTGGGTGGGTAAAAAATACTTCTCCCAATAAATACATTTATGTCTTATTTATTCAGATTTGTTCTCTGTGGCTTGCTGCTGCTGCTGCTAAATTGCTTCAGTCGTGTCCGACTCTGTCCGACCCCATAGACGACAGCCCACCAGGCTCCCCCGTCCCTGGGATTCTCCAGGCAAGAATACAACAGTGGGTTGCCATTTCTTTCTCCAGTGCATGAAAGTGAAAGTGAAGTCACTCAGTTGTGTCTGACTCTTAGTGAGGCCATGGACTGCAGCCTACCAGGCTACTCTGTCCATGGTATTTTCTAGGCAAAAGTACTGGAGTGGGTTGCCATTGCATTCTCTGCTGTGGCTTGCAAAGAATTCTAATTAATACACTTGGTTACAGCTACCACTGGGATTATTTAAACTGTAGATAACTTTCTATACACATACACGCACACACACACACACATGACTTGCTTCTACTTTCAAAATTCATTTTTTCTTTTTTGTTCTGTTTTTATGTATGTGAAAGAATGAATTGAGTTTTAGAAATGTATTTTTTAGCCTTCTAGGTGTCAAGCATTTATTGACCATGACTTTAATTTCTTAGTAATAATTTCCCCCCGTCCCTAATGTCATATTTTTACATTTATTCCCACATTCCTTTCTTGTTCATTCAGTAATTCATCTAGTCATTAATTTCTCTTTTTTTTAATGTGCTATGAGGTATTTAATATGTATGTGGAAGGCATTGCTTTAGCAAGGAAAAGCAAATGTTAAACCACATTTATGTAACCTTAAAAATGCATGTCTTTTTTTCACATTATTGCATTTTTAAAGGGGAGCAATGGGACCAAAATGAGGCACACATGGACATTCCCAATTTTCCCTCATTTGCTAACATGGTTTCTTGTGCTCTGAGGTGAGTTCAGCTCGGAGAGTCCTGCTTTGACAGACAAGTTCTTCTGAGCTTTAGGCATGAGAAGAGGGAGCAAAGGAAGAGAGAACAAAAGTTCAGAAGGTTAACTTCGGGGGAGGAGGTTATCTTGACTTGAGACTGGAATTTGAAGACAGAAATAAAGGAGCAGAAGCAGCTGCCGCCTGTGAATCGCTGGATGGGGGAGGCAAAGGGGGATTTTTAAGGTTCTCTGTTTCCTTCATCATGTTAAAAAAAAACAACAAAAAACGAAGAGCTTGAGTTATTCTGAAATTATCTGTGGTTGCTGCGCTGTCATGTATGTTTGTGACCATGGTGTTGCTCATGGGGGTTATTGTTTTGTAATGTCTGGCGTTCTATTTGATTACATGCAACAGAAATCACTCACATTAACAAGGCATAAAATCTGGCTTCTGTGTGGAAAACTTTTAGGAGATGATCTTGGGCATTGTGAGAACCCCTTGCTCAGGCGCCATTCTCTGGGATCTGGCTCAGTCTGTGTGTGTGTCTCTCTCATTCTTTCTGTCTTAAAGTCCTCCTCCGGATTGTTTTCCCTGTAAAAGGCTATCTCTGTGTGGTGGGAAAGATGACTCATAGTGTTTCACAGGATTGTTACAGCCTGAGAAGAAAGAATCAATCATATCTAGTATCCAAGTCAGATCCTGGTAAAAATGTCACTTGCCACCCTACCTGAGTCACTTTCCTGAACTTCTGGGGGGTGGAGGAGAACCGAGCAAGACGTAATTTCAGAGGACTGCTCCCATGTTACAGAGGGATAATTCTTTCAGGGATAACTCTCTGAATCCGTGGTACAAGAAACTCCCCAGCTACTGAGCAGACACTGCTTCTCCAGGTGACAGTGCATTTCTTGTTATCAAATGTCCTCTCAGCTATTTATATACAGGATTGAATTCTTACTAAATTTAAGACAATTTAAGGTATCTAATTGTCTTTTCAAAAAGTTGTTCAGAGGTTTACACTCCAAGTAGCTCTGCAATGAACATTGTTAGCTGTGCAGAAAAAGGTTTCCCAGGTGGCACAGTGGTAAAGAATCTGCCTGCCATGCAGGAGACACAAGAGACATGGGTTCGATCCCTGGCTCAGGAAGATCCCCAAGAGGAGGAAATGGAAATGGCTCTAGTATTCTTACCTGGAAAATCCCTTGGACAGAGGAAAACTATGGAGAACAGTATAAAGATTCCTCAAAAAATTAAGATTAAAACTACCATATAATCCAGCTGTCTCACTTCTGGGTAATTACCAAAGAATTAAAATAAAAACAAAACCTAATTCAAAAACATATGTATGTGTGTGATCAGTCACTCAGTTGTGTCCAACTCTTTGTAATCCTTTGAATTGTGGCCCACCAGGCTTCTGTGTCATGGGATTGTCCAGGTGAGAATACTGGAACAGGTTACCATTTCCTCCTCCAAAGGATCTTCCCCACCCAGGGATAGAACCTGTATTTCCTGCATCTCCTGCATTGCAGGTGGATTCTTTACTGCCAAGCCATCAGGGAAGCCCTTAATTAAAAAACACAGAGGTACTTCTATGTTCATCGTGGCATTGTCTACAACAGCTAGGGTATAGAAACAACCTAATCCCATCAATGGAAGAATGGATAAAGAAGATGTTATTTTATATATATATATATATATATATATATATATACACATATACACAATGGAATACCACTCAGTCACTAAAAAAAAGATGAACTCTTGCCATTTGTGACAACATAAATGGACCTTGAGAGTATTAAGCTAAGTGAAATAAGTCAGATGAAGAGAGACAAATACCAGATGATTTCACTCATATATGGAATATGAAAAATAAACAAAAATAAATGAACAAGTCGAACAAAAATAAATAGGTAGCTGCATAATGCAGAGTAGTGGTTACCAGAGGGTAAGAGTTGGGGGAAGGGTGAGCTGGATAAACATGAGCAACTGTATAGTGAGAGATGGAAACCAATATTTGGTGGTGAGCACGTCACAGGGTGCACAAAAGTAAAAATACAAGGTAGCATACTTGAAACTTATAAACCAGTGCTACCTCAATAAAATGTTTTAAATAAATAAGCAGTAAGGAATAAAACCCAAACAAAACAAAACTTCCTGTGGATTGTTATGAAAAGGTTTGAATTTCCAATGATAGAAATGTTTGGAGGGTACATTCTGAGTTTAACCAAATTGGAAGTGCAAGTAGAACCCTGGTCTTTCTTTTGTATGCCTAAAACTTACACGAGAGTTAAAAAGGTCAAAGTCCTGAGCCCTGGTTATATAAAGGACTGGTGGCTAGAAAGAGGGATGTAATGGTTGGTGACCAAAAATAATTCAGAAGATACTCTGGGCTCTGACTATGAAGCTTTACTCAATACAAAAGAAAGTGGAGGTTTTGGGGGTATTAATAAATATATTTGAATAATCTTTTGTAGGCAAACATAGTAAAATTTGTGTACATACTGTTCATGGTACATATGGTACATTGAGTTATTGTTCCCAATTCCTCCCTGTTTTGGGGATGGATATATATATATATATATATATGTTCTTTTTCATTGACTTGGCATCGTTTCCCACTAGAGGAGGCAGAGTACTGTCCCCAACCTGCTGATGTTGGGCTTGGCCACGTGACTTGCTTTGACCCACAGAACTGGGTGGAGGTCACAGTGTGCCTCTCCAAGCTGCGGTTTTAGCAGGTGTTCCACGTTCCCTTTGCTTGACTATCACTCACTGTCAGAACACAGTGGGGGGGCATACGGACATATATGAAGTAGACCTGAATTCAACCGAGCCTGCAGTTTGAGTCCAGAGCTGAATCCTAAAATTGAGTTTTCAAAAGTGAGTCACAATAGCTCACAGACATGCTTATTGTTTTAAATCACTGAATTTTGGAGTGGTTTCTCGTGAAGTGTTATTGTAGCAATATATATATCTTCTGACAGAGCCAGGAAGCACCAACACTTCAGTAACAATGAACATCCACAGCACTTGAGTCTTGGCTTCCAAATACTATTTCCCAGTAAAAAAAGAAAACGAAGTTTTAGAGAAATGGCTGATTCTGGGACTGAGGGGGAAAAAATTACAAGAAAAATCTGAAACTTCTACAATAAACCAAAGATCTGAAACTCTACCATAAACCAAAAATATATTTTAAAAAAATGATGGGGACATATCAAAAGAGCCTAAATGTCAGTTTAAAGGGGCTCCTACTGGCCACACTGGACATAATTGGAGTATCAATACTGATAGTAGGGACTTCCCTGGCAGTCCAGTGGCTAAGACTTTGCGGGGGTGCAAGTTCAGTCCCGGGTTGAGGAACTAAGATCCCACATGCCTCATGGCCAAATAAACAAAACATAAAACAGAAACAATATTGTAAAAAATTCAATAAAGACTTTTAAATGGTCCACATCCAAAAAATAAAAACTTTAAAAAATACTAATAGTAATGTGATAATAACTTGTAGAATTTACAATATTAAGTAAAGTAAAAGACCAAAAGACCATACCAACATAAATGAATGAATGAAAGGATTTAAATCTGATGAAGAACAGGATTCGGTATGTTTTCAAAATACCTCCCCACAAAAAGGGGAAAAGTATATGGTGGAAAAGCCTGGAGGACATCACTTTTAGCAAGTGCGGACAGTGAACATCAGCTTTTGAAACCATGCGTGACCTGGTTCGATGCTTTGAGAGGAACCCTGCATCACTTCTGTGATGCTGTGATCGGAATCAAATCATGAGGAAACTTCAGGCAAACTTCAACTGGGGGTGATTTTGCAAAGTAATTGAACTCTAAATCTTTAAAATATCAATACTGGACTGAAAGTCAAGCATAAACTGAAGAATATTCCAGACTAGGAGACTAAAGAGACATGATAAGTAATACGGTATGCGCTTCTGAAGTGGAACCTTTGGTTACAAAAATTATGGTTGCGTCAATTGAAACTGGAATGTGATCTGTGGCCCAAAAGGCAGGAGTGTATCAGAATTCATTCCCTGGTTTTGTTAGTTGTGTTGTGGTCAGTAGGAGGACACTCTTATTTGTATAAAACCCACATTGAAGTGTTTGGAGCTAATACACCATCTGGTCAGCAGTTTGTAAGTATCCAGGAAGAAACAAGCTATTTGTATTGTGCCCGCTAAGTCACCTCAGTTGTGTCTGACTCTTTGAGACCTAACTGTAGCCTGCATGGCTCCTCTGTCCATGGGATTCTCCAGGCAAGAATACTGGAGTGGGGTGCCATTCCTTCCTCCAGGGGTCTTCCCAACCCAGAGACTGAACCTGGGTCTCTTATGTCTCCTGCATTTTCAGGTGGGTTCTTTACCACTAGCACCACATGGAAAGTCCATATTTGTACTGTAGGTCTAGCTTTTTTGCTAGAGGGGGAAAAAAGAATTTTTGATTGTTTCAAAATATAAAGCATCTAATAGCAAAAAATACAAACCAAAAAACCATGTGTAATGTAACTCAGTACTAACTATTCTATTCAACAAGCTAGGGGAAAAAAAAAAAAAACCTCAGCCAACTAAACTCTTAAGGAAATAGGGGAGGGGGGAAGGTCAAACAAAATTAATGAAGTAGGGTACAAAGAAGCAAGAGAGAAAAGAGTGAAAGAAAAGAGGGAAAGGTGTCCACTCTCCACCACGGAACAGCTGCTAAGACTTTTTCCCTTACTTGCTGAGGCAATGGATGCTCTTAAGAGAGGGGAAAAGACAGTTCTCAGACTTTGAATTTCATAATTCTGGGCATTTGTGTATCAGACATGCCCTAAAGATCTGAAAGCATGATATTAACATCACAAACCAAATATTTGGGAAAAAGAGATGAAAAGTCAGTGTTTTTCACTGTATATTAAATGAAGTTTCTATAGTTAAAGAAGAGAAGTAAAGGACAAAATGGTCAGAAGGGAAGCACAGAGCTTAAAGACTGGTGGTATCTCTGAGAAGGGTCTTTGCCCTGCTCTTCCTGCACCTGATCTGGAAGAAATGCCCATGATCAGCAGAATCTGGGAACAGAGAGCTCTCGGGTCTATCTTGGAGGAATTCCAGAAACCTCTAGTCTCACCTGTGCCCACCACAATGCAGAAACAGCTGAAGAGCGGTCGCCGTGTGAGTGCTCAGGTAACCAGTCAGAGATGCCTCGGTGCTCCTGCCGTCCCAATGCATCTCTGAAAGAACCACCAGTTTCTACAGGCCCAGAAGTCTGAGGGCACTAAACCTAACAGGTTAGGGCTTGGGTCGGCTCAGACAAATTAATAAGGTCCAGGTAGGATGGCGATATCTCAGAGATTCACACAGATCAACATTGGAGGACCAGAAGTGGTAACACATCTCTGGTGAATGTCAGTGTGAACAGGTGATGGCTCCCATCCTAGCATCCTGTTTGTAAACTATTCTGAACATAATCCCCAAAGTATCCCCATAGCTTTTTTACAAGTTACTGAATGGATGGAGAGATAGATAGATCGATAATTAAAGGGCAGTTCCTAAATTACATCACAGCTGTTAGTAGTCTAAAAGCTACTGTGTTATAGAATTTCATACCACTAAAAATGCCACTAAGAGGCCAAATCACCCTCATTTATTCTGCCCATCCTAGCATTGCTTTTCCAAGATCAGCAGCAACTATGACTAACAGAAGAATAGGGTCTCACATAATTTTCATCTGCAGCTGCAATAGCCCCAAAGTCAGTACATTAAGTAAGTGACTTTGCAAAACAGGACGTTAGGAAAAAACACCCTTGGAAGTTTCTGACACTAAAAAGTATTTTTTACGAAAGACATGTCTTCCATGTTTGCTTGTTTATAGAAGACAAATAAAAGGCATTGGAATTATTTTCTGCCCTGTTTGGAATCTTCTCTTTTTATCTTGGTCTTACCAGGTTTTTATTTGTGTACTTAGGGAGATCTTTGTGGAAGGAAATTTGTAATTCGAAAGCAGTCGACAAATGAACACTCACACAGCATAACCAAACCACAATTTGATGCAGATTTTTCTCTTTGGTAGATTCTGAGTTCTTAAAGGAAAATGTGGATGCACTGGTGTGTCCCAAGTGCTATTAGAGAAGTCCGAGGGAAAAGAGTACGACATGGTGATCAGCCTTGGCAGTCTCCACACACAGTGTGATTATATTGTAATACTGTTTGATGCAATGATATGTTTGATCAGTTTCAAGAGATGAATATCACCTCACTTCAAACAATATGATACAGTCTCATTGTATGGAATTATGGCTGCTGTCAATCAGCATATGGCATAACCCTTAAAGTGCCATCTTCAGGGAATGTCATGAAAATGATTGCAACACTTGCATTAATTAGTAAGTTTTTGCACTAAAACCAAGCAAAACCTGTTAAGACAATTTATGTGCTAAATCTCTGTTCACTTTTGTTATTATAGAAACATGTACATAACCCATCCTTGCAAACACTCAGCTGACTAACTCAACTTACTAGAACAGCCATTATAATAAAAATCCTACTTATGGTTATAAACCTCCTTCCCCATGTAAGTCAGTAAGCTGTATTTTCTCTATTTTGTTTTATAAACTCCAATATACCCTTACCTTGAACCAACTATCCTATCAAAGTGAGTGGCAGGTGCAAAATAAAGGCAAACATTAAATAATCATGAAGTCTGCAGTCTTGACAAGACAAACTCAAAATTTAAGCTTGATAAGTGACAAATCAATGGCATGGGTGCGTGTTTAGACAGAATAAATACAGATTAATACAGAGTATTTTGAATGTAATTAATTTCACTTTCTCAATGTTAATTGTTAGATACACATTTTGAGAGAATAAGAATTACAGTCCTTTTTTATATTAGTTATGGAATATTTTCCCTCTTGGCTGAGGTTGTGTTTCTCTGTTACCCATTATTTTGCCATTGTCACCCATTTTAACTATTTTGATTTTCCCCGATAATACATAATATGAGAAGTTAGTGGTTTGACATGGTACATACTGATTTGATCTGAGACTTAATACATTTTCCCAAGGGGGCTAGAGACCCCCAGATTCAACTTTGTTGACAGTGTATGTATCACTATTGTGAGCCTTTTCCCAAGAAATTCCTCTCCCACCTTGTCTGCTGACACTCTCCTTTCAACTTTTCCCCAGTGTCCTTTATGCCCGTTATTAACTGAGCAACCACCCCCTGTGGTAGACAGCCTTCTAAGGTAGCCTCCAATGATCCCTGACTCCCTGTGCTAATTCAGTCATGTCCAAATCTTTGCGACCCCAAGGACTGCAGCCCGCCAGGCTCTATGGAATTCTCCTGGCAAGAGTACTGGAGTGGTTGCCATGCCCTCCTCCAGGGGATCGTCCTGACCCAGAGATGAACCCGCATCTCTTACATCTCCTGCACTGGCGGGCAGGTTCCTTACCACTAGTGATATCTGGGAAGCCCTCCCTGACTCCCAGTATTCACTAACTTGTACAATTCACCCCTTCCCCTGCCTTGAACCTAGTGACCTGCTTTTAAAGAATAGAATATGAACAAAGTTATTAGGTTATAGAAGACCATGACTTCTAGTTTGCTAGCAGTGTCTCTCTCTTGCTGACTTTGAGGAACCAAGTGTCCATGTTGGAGAGCCATATCTGACCAAGAGCAGCCTCTGACCAATGGCCAGCTAGAAGCTGAGACCATTCCAATAGCCCATGAAGAGCTGAATCCAGGCAACTGCTAAAGTGAGCGTTAAAGCAAATCTGTCTCCTCTAACGTGACTGTGGCACCAGCTGACGTCTAGATTATAGCCTCCTGAGAGACCCTGAAGCCGGGGACCCTGCTAGACTCTCCATAGAATCTAAACCCACAGAAACTGCGAGATAGTAAATGTGTGTGGTTTAAGTCACTGGCATTCCCAGACGGCTCAGATGGTAAAGAATCTGCCTGCAATGCAGGAGACCCAGGTTCTATCCCTGGGTCAGGAAGATCCCCTGGAGAAAGGAATGGCTACCCACTCCAGGATTCTTGCTTGGAGAATCCCACAGACAGAGGAGCCTGGTAGGCTACAGTCCATGGGGTTACAAAGAGTCAGACATGACTAAGCAACTAACAATTTAAGTCACTAAAGTTTGGGTTTGCTGTATAGCAATAGACAACTAATATAACTGCTGTCTCTCAGTGAACATGCTTGACAGCTCACTGCAGCTCCTTTTTGTGGTGAGTTGTAGAGTACAATGGGGCTAGAGCTCTTCACACCAATCTTCAAAATGTAGATTTCAGCCTCACTGCAAGGCTATAAGGAAGAGCTGATCCAGTCCACAAAGAAATTTGTGAAATCTGTAAGACCTTCTCACAAAGACCTTACTATTATTCATGAGCAAGAAATATTGACCAGTGTTTACTTCTTGGGATAAGGTTGTAAAGCTTTGAGGTATAAAGGTGCTATTTCTTTTTCCAAGGCAAGGTTTGGCACCTACACTTACTGGGACTATAGAATTATAAAATGGTTTTTATTCATGTCATGAGTGCTATATTCTTAGACACCTCTCTCGTTTCACAGACTTTTTCACACTGCCACATCATGTCAGCAGCTTCTTGAGTTCTAGACTTTGTGGTCAAATTGTTAACAATCCCGGTAGAGCCTTCAAAAAACTTAGAGGTAGGTTTGTGTGTGATTTGTAGGCTTGTTCCTACAACAGGGATATATAATTTGTAAATTATTTTATCACTTACTCAGTTATCCACATTAATAGAGGGGAACTACGATAAAACAATTTAGTCAATAACCAAACACATTTTAGTTTTAGATTTTATTTATGAAAAAAAAAATATTTGAGCTTTCCTAGATATGTTTATTGGAGAAGGCAATGGGAACCCACTCCAGTACTCTTGCCTGGAAAATCCCATGGATGGAGGAGCCTCGTGGGCTGCAGTCTATGAGATCGCTAGGAGTCGGACACGACTGAGCGACTTCACTTTCACTTTTCACTTTCATGCATTGGAGAAGGAAATGGCAGCCCACTCCAGTGTTCTTGCCTGGAGAATCCCAGGGACGGGGGATCCTGGTGGGCTGCCATCTATGGGGTTGCACAGAGTCGGACACAACTGAAGCGACTTAGCAGGTATGTTTAACCTAATATTAAGATCTTCTTGTTTCTTTGATTCATACTTAGTGCTAGTGAAGAGAGAAGAAAACGCAACTGAGTAGAAGAGGAGAGTTAATTTGGTACTGAACATGTTTCATGGGTGGGCCATGTGTGATTTATCAAGAACTGATTTATTTAAAAGGTCCCTAAGTAGTCTAGGATTTAAAGCAACAATGGAAAAACAATAACAACAATAACCAATGAAACTTCTTTCCTTATTAGATTAACAAAGATTTTTAAAATGAATTATATCCAGGCAAGGTTATAGAGAAAATGGCTTACACACAGTTGGTGGGAGTGTAAATTGGCACATCCTTTTTTCTAGAATAATTTAACAACATAGTTTAACATTTTAAGTCCATTTCATGTCTAAGAATTTGTGCCAAGAAAATAAATCTGAATTTGCAAAGATGTTAAAATATATTTATTGAAGCACTGTTTATAAGAATAAAAATTGAATATAACCTAAATATCTGTCAATAGAATTAAATACATGATGAAATATACAAAATAGAGGCTACCATAGCCAGTTAAAGGGAAACACTTTATCATGGAAAGGAATCAGAATTATAATGTTAAAATTTTAGCTAGTCATTGAACAAAATGTACCTACTATGACTCCAATTTTTTAAGTTAACCTTGTAAGCACATGGATTAACAGCTGATATATATATATGTGTATGTATATATATATATATATATACACACACACACCAAATCATAAAAACTGATTTTCTCTATAAAGGAATTATCTTGAGATATTTGAATATTTTCCAGTGAGATGTATAATTTAGCAGTCAGAAAAGATAGCTATCTTCTCTTTGAAAAGAATTCTAGATATTAATTTTTGCTTTTCCTGTTGTGGACACCGAAAAAAAACCTGCACATAATCATCTGTTCTTCTTGTCCTCCAGGTGCTCATCTAGTTTTAATTAGCTCAGCTAACATTTATTAAGCACCTATCATGTATTCTGTGATAGTCACTGTGAAGAAGCAACAATAAATAAGAGTCTCCGACTCTGATGAAAAAGACACATGAAACTCCACGTGAAGTAAAACAGGAATTCCCAACCTTTTTGGCACAAAGGACAGGTTTCTTGGAAGACAGTTTTTCCATAGACGACGGAGGTGGGGATGTTTCAGGAGGTAAAGAGAGCAGTGGGGAGTGACACTCACCTGCCACTCACCTGTGTGACCAGGTTCCTAACAGGCCATGGACCAGTACTAGTGCACAACTCAGGCTTGGGGGAGCCCTGAAATAAGGTGTATAAATGTTATATTACAGTAGATGTCTTTAAGATATGGGGCTTCCCTGGTAGCTCAGCTGATAAAGAATCCACGGTCAATGCAGGAGATCCTGGTTTGATTCCTGGGTTGAGAATATCGCCTGGAGAAGGGCTAGGCTACCCACTCCAGTATTCATGGGCTTCCCTGGTAGCTCAGATGATAAAGAATCTTTCTGCAATGCAGAAGACCTGGGTTCTATCCCTGGGTTGGGAAGATCCCCTGGAGGAGGGTATGGCAACCTACTCCGATTCTTGCCTGAAGAATCCGCATGGACAGAGGAGCCTGGTGGGGTACAGTCCATGGGGTCACAAAGAGGCAGACATGACTGAGTAGACTAGGCACAGCATGACACATTTAAGATTAGGTGGGGTCACAGAGGAGGGAGTAGCCATTTAAAATTATTGACCAGTTCATGAATTTGTATGTTATCTCTGCAGGTACTTTTTCCACTACAAAAGTGTAAATGTCTTGAGATTGATTCTGTAACACATACTTTTAAAAATAACTTATTTGGAGTCCAGAATCTTGGTGCTAGTATGCCAGCTGCTCATAGAATACATTTAATGTTCAAATTATTTATTTCGTAGAGTAGTGAGTTTTGAATCTTTGGAATTCAAGACTGGGGTTCCAATATGAGAATAGGCAGTAACACGTTGGAATGGATTTAAAAATTCAAAGCACTCCACAAGTAAGCAATACCTTTAGGCATAGCAAGGTCTTAGGGTATCTTTGAAAATATTCAAGGTATCAAGATAAGCTAGTTCACATAGTTCTGCCTGAAAATGGAGCTAGTGTATGAGCAGAATGTTTATATTCTAATAAAACCTCATAGGTGAACTATATTTGTTTGAACACATATACAATCCATATAGAATGTGTGTGTAAATACACTTACATAAGCATATTAGGGAATCAAAGATTTAGTAAACATGTCTTCCCTTCCTTACTGAGTTTTGTTTTGTTTTGTTTATCACAAAGGGCTAATTGTCCAGTAGAACACCTACCTGAGTGAACATTCTGTCAGGATAGACACAAATAGGAAACCATTAGCTGAGAGCAGACCAAGGCATGATCACACACCTGGGATGGATGGGGCTGCTGGCTCGGCTGTTTCAGAGGAGACTGTAAGAATACAGAACTCTCAAAGACTGTCTGTCTGCTTTCCATAGAGCTAGTCAGTTGAGAGCTTTGTTCATATTTTTTAAGAGACTGAAGAAAACTGAGGCCGGCAGGGGTGAAAATCACTGGGACGGTTCATTGACAGAGTACTTGCCCCCAAAGATTTTTACACCTTCCCCACAGAGGTTGACTTAATCTGCCACTTTCCTTTCTTCATTTTCCAGTCGTTAATCAGATGACACACAGNAAAATGTACCTACTATGACTCCAATTTTTTAAGTTAACCTTGTAAGCACATGGATTAACAGCTGATATATATATATGTGCGTATATATATATATATATACACACACACACACCAAATCATAAAAACTGATTTTCTCTATAAAGGAATTATCTTGAGATATTTGAATATTTTCCAGTGAGATGTATAATTTAGCAGTCAGAAAAGATAGCTATTTTCTCTTTGAAAAGAATTCTAGATATTAATTTTTGCTTTTCCTGTTGTGGACACCGAAAAAAAACCTGCACATAATCATCTGTTCTTCTTGTCCTCCAGGTGCTCATCTAGTTTTAATTAGCTCAGCTAACATTTATTAAGCACCTATCATGTATTCTGTGATAGTCACTGTGAAGAAGCAACAATAAATAAGAGTCTCCGACTCTGATGAAAAAGACACATGAAACTCCACGTGAAGTAAAACAGGAATTCCCAACCTTTTTGGCACAAAGGACAGGTTTCTTGGAAGACAGTTTTTCCATAGACGACGGAGGTGGGGATGTTTCAGGAGGTAAAGAGAGCAGTGGGGAGTGACACTCACCTGCCACTCACCTGTGTGACCAGGTTCCTAACAGGCCATGGACCAGTACTAGTGCACAACTCAGGCTTGGGGGAGCCCTGAAATAAGGTGTATAAATGTTATATTACAGTAGATGTCTTTAAGATATGGGGCTTCCCTGGTAGCTCAGCTGATAAAGAATCCACGGTCAATGCAGGAGATCCTGGTTTGATTCCTGGGTTGAGAATATCGCCTGGAGAAGGGCTAGGCTACCCACTCCAGTATTCATGGGCTTCCCTGGTAGCTCAGATGATAAAGAATCTTTCTGCAATGCAGAAGACCTGGGTTCTATCCCTGGGTTGGGAAGATCCCCTGGAGGAGGGTATGGCAACCTACTCCGATTCTTGCCTGAAGAATCCGCATGGACAGAGGAGCCTGGTGGGGTACAGTCCATGGGGTCACAAAGAGGCAGACATGACTGAGTAGACTAGGCACAGCATGACACATTTAAGATTAGGTGGGGTCACAGAGGAGGGAGTAGCCATTTAAAATTATTGACCAGTTCATGAATTTGTATGTTATCTCTGCAGGTACTTTTTCCACTACAAAAGTGTAAATGTCTTGAGATTGATTCTGTAACACATACTTTTAAAAATAACTTATTTGGAGTCCAGAATCTTGGTGATAGTATGCCAGCTGCTCATAGAATACATTTAATATTCAAATTATTTATTTCGTAGAGTAGTGAGTTTTGAATCTTTGGAATTCAAGACTGGGGTTCCAATATGAGAATAGGCAGTAACACGTTGGAATGGATTTAAAAATTCAAAGCACTCCACAAGTAAGCAATACCTTTAGGCATAGCAAGGTCTTAGGGTATCTTTGAAAATATTCAAGGTATCAAGATAAGCTAGTTCACATAGTTCTGCCTGAAAATGGAGCTAGTGTATGAGCAGAATGTTTATATTCTAATAAAACCTCATAGGTGAACTATATTTGTTTGAACACATATACAATCCATATAGAATGTGTGTGTAAATACACTTACATAAGCATATTAGGGAATCAAAGATTTAGTAAACATGTCTTCCCTTCCTTACTGAGTTTTGTTTTGTTTTGTTTATCACAAAGGGCTAATTGTCCAGTAGAACACCTACCTGAGTGAACATTCTGTCAGGATAGACACGAATAGGAAACCATTAGCTGAGAGCAGACCAAGGCATGATCACACACCTGGGATGGATGGGGCTGCTGGCTCGGCTGTTTCAGAGGAGACTGTAAGAATACAGAACTCTCAAAGACTGTCTGTCTGCTTTCCATAGAGCTAGTCAGTTGAGAGCTTTGTTCATATTTTTTAAGAGACTGAAGAAAACTGAGGCCGGCAGGGGTGAAAATCACTGGGACGGTTCATTGACAGAGTACTTGCCCCCAAAGATTTTTACACCTTCCCCACAGAGGTTGACTTAATCTGCCACTTTCCTTTCTTCATTTTCCAGTCGTTAATCAGATGACACACAGAAGAACGGCTGAGGAAGAGAAATAAAAGAGAGGAGTGAAGAAGAGAAAAACTGAATATGGTAGAAGGGACAGTTTCTCCATCTACCAGTATGAGAATCTGGGGCTGTTCATGGTCCATAATGACCACACTTGAAAAGAGTTCTTTGGGATGAATCCCACTGTGTGTGAATTAAGTGTTAAAAATAAGACAAGATGCTCCAAATGTGATCACTTATGATAAACACTGTATCACCAAACTGAGACTTAATTACAGTTTTAGCTTTCCTAGAAATGGAATCTTAGACCAGTCCATCAGGAATCTCCATATTAGCTATGAATAACTAATAATCTCCAGATTATTAGTTACATAATCTGCCTGCTAGATCTCTGCGTGCTGCACGCTAAGTTGCTTTAGTCATGTCTGACTCTTTGCAACCCAATGGGATTGTAGCCCACCAGGCTTCTCTGTCCATGTGATTCTCCAGGCAAGAATATTGAAGTGGGTTGCCATGCTCTCCTCCAGGGGATCTTTCCAACCCAGGGATCGAACCTGGGTCTCCTGAATTGGCAGGCAGGTTCTTTGCCACTATGGGAAACCCTGGTAGATCCCTGCTATCCCCTAAAGGAAAATAATCTTACAATAACCAACACACTTTTTAGCTTAGTATTACATCCTTATTCCTGCTCCCTTCTGTCTACAAAAGTCTTTCATTTTGTACAGCTCCTCAGAGGTACTTTCTATTTGCAAAATTGAATGCTACTTAGTTCAAATTGGTTTTTGCTCAAGTAGACTCTTAAAATTTCTCATATGCCTCACTTTATCTTTTAACATAAGCTGCAATTGCATTCCAAAGTCTGTGAGACATTGCTCAATTGAAAACTTTGTAGCCTTGAAATTGGGAGCTACGGGTCCTAGTCTGAGCCTTCTCTAAATAGCTGTGCAGTGGAGAGCATGCCATTTGTCCTAAAAGTGCACTTCAGTATCCCTATTTATTAAAAATGAAAAGAAAAACAATGCTTAACCTGTTAACCTCATCTCACATGACTAATGTGAAAATGTAAGACATCGAGTGCGTGAAAATGTCTTGAAAGATTTAAAACAAAGTGCAAAATTCAGACATTAAAATCAAATAAAGGTTTTTGGGGGGTTGTTGATGGAGTAAAATATTTCCATGAAAATATTAACTGATGACTTCAGTTAATAAAACTGTGTGACTTGCCAAAAAATGAATTGGTGTTAATTATAAAATTACCTTTTATTAATGCATTCATTAATGATCTACTAATCAATATCAATTGAAGGTTTATTATTTTAAGGAGGATGGGCAATTAGCAGTTTGACACCATGAAAAAGAGATAACCAACTGACGGATGGGTCCCCATCAAGTTTAATTTTAATTTGTTTTAAAAGTATCTTCTTGAGGAATGAGTTTAAATGCACATCACTCTTTCTCCTTTCAGAAAATGAATGTATAAGTTGTTTAGAAAGCATATCTGAATGACCAAGAATGAAGTCTGGCATACGTAACAAGAAATGAGCACATCTTCTAAATGGGCTCGATGGTATGGTCTAAGTTCTATTCTCTCACACAGTAATGTAACTGGATTGCTCTTTAAATTAAGTGAATTTGTATGTCCGCTTTCCCTTAACGGAATCAGTTTTGATATACTCTTTGTTCGTGCTGTTATGGCTTCAGTCTAAGGGTTCTTTGTATTAACTTTTTAAAGTTACATCACAAAGAGGTTTTAAGATTTCCCAGCAGGCTTTCATTTAACCAAAGCTTTTGATCTCAAACCTGCTGGGGACTAGTGAAATCCTTACCAATTCTCCAGGAACTTCTCTCTATTGGAATTTGAAAAGACCCACCTGAAGGATTGAACTCCCGGTATGGTTTCGGCCACCCTTCTGATCAGGCTATTCAAGCAGCCAGCGAGGGTGTCTAGTGCACCCTTTGTGATCAGCTAAGCAGCCTAAGGTGTCCTTTGCATGAGCTGTTCTCCCGAGGAAATAAAAACCAGGAGGACACAGACCTATATCCCTTATTTCCTGCTATCTTCGGTTAAAGGTGGATTGCAGGGGGTCTGCTTAACATCCTTTGCTACCTAAATACCTTTTGGACATGGGAACTCAATAAAAGAACTTTCATTGCATCCATTACCCTACTGTGGTGCATAACAAATTAGATTTAAAAGGCTACTTTTTTCCCCCTTACAGCTATTTCCAACATTTTCTTTAAAATTTCAATTTAGTGTCTAGTGCCAGAATATTCTATAATATAGTCTAAAACTCTTATGATACCAATAACACCAACTGAACATTACTTCCAAAGAATCAGGCTCATATTTTTATAGACAAATTGTGGTTTTTAATTAATATAAGGAAAAAAAATAAAATAAGGTAGAAAATTAATTATGTTTAAAACATGTTAAATATAAAACTATAAAAAGCAATATTGTTCTTGGATAACTCTTTTTAAAATACAAACCTGGGGATTTCCTTGGTGGTCCAGTGGTTAAGAATTTGCTTTCCAATTCAGGCGATATAGGTTTGATCCCTGCCTTGGGAACTAAGATCCCACAAGCCCCAGGGCAACTAAACCCCCATGCCTGCAATTAGGGCCAGCCTCAGCCAAACATAAGAATAAAATACAAACCTGCATTCATTTATTTGTCCCCAAATTCCCATTTTTTGAAAAAAGTTTCACTTGAGGTTGAAAAATATCTGCCACATTTCTCAAACCTATTTTGAGAAATAGTGAGGTAAAAGTCTCAATGATAATATTTAAATATTATTATTATTATATTTTAAAGTTCCATGTGCAGAGGTGTTAGGGCATGTCAACAACACAGAACATAGAGAGCTAATACAACTTTGTAAAGAACACAGTATTTGTGGTACTGTATATGAGAACACATTTGCCTATAGACTACTTCTCCAATATAAACATTTATCTTTACCTTTTTGTTAATGTGATGTCAGATCTCTTCATTATTTAAAAAAAATTTTTGGACTCTGTTTTGATACGTAGAGATAGATATTACCGTCATTGCATCAGATGTTATGATCCCTGATAAAGCCTCAAATGAGCTGTATGCTGAAGAACTAGAAAGAAACCTGTAAGTATTTTCAGAAGCTGTAAACTATTCAGTGCTCACTGCTTGAGGACATAGCCTCTCATACCACAGGTATATTATGTATTACCAGACAATAGAGGCATTTGCTTTCAGTATTTTTTTTTCCCCCTCTTTGGGCTCTGGTGTAACTGCAGAAAAGTAGCTGGAACCATCTCAAATTCTGAATATGTGGTGGAGTGGTCAGGCCATGTTCAATTTGGATTTCAGAAACACTGCTACCACACCTGTAGAGTATGACGTAATTGTTCTTTTTCATAACTTATTAATTTTAGTAAACATTTGTTACACATCTGATTGGTAGATATTTATGAATAGCTGCCTGATGGAATATTATGTCCTGCAATTAATAAATAATAACTGATTTTAGGAAGACAATATGCTATGAATTCTTTCTCTGGAGAAAGAGGGACTCAAAAACTTGCAGAAGTGAAAATCATGAGAATTATGCATAAAAAGCTTTCCTATTTTTATGGATAATATAAAGCAAGTGTTACTTATGTTGCATTACAGTAATCCCCTACTTCTTTGTATAAAAAAAGTTTATGCATTTTTGATGCATAGATGAAAGTCTTAGTAAAACATTTCTCATGATACCCAATTTTTTCTCATTCACTTTTATTCACAGAGTAAATAGTTACTTTTAGGGGATGATTATGCAACAATATCTATCATTTTAAAATGTATATCATCTTTGATTAGAAAATTACACTTCTAAAATGTACTCTTCAGAAATACAACATTCTACTTAGGAGGATGTTCACTAGTGCATGATGTATGAGAAGAAAAATTGCAATCACTCCATATGTCCATCAACATGAAATTGATAATAAGATAGCAAACATCTATGGTAGCAGTACTGTCATGGTTGCCTGTCTACCGACACCAAGCAGTAATTCCTCATGCTGAATGACAACCATTTCAAGGAGGTATTGTTAACATCACACCTTGTAAGTTTAGAAAGTGGATTACAGAGAAAATAACTTATCAAAGTCACAGAATTACTAATAGTGAGGCTAGGATCCAGATTCAGTCAAGCCATTTGGTTGTAAAGCCATGAACTTACTCTATTAATATTCATATATATTGTACCGAGCTTCCCAGGTGGCACTAGTGGTAAAGAACCCGCCGGCTAATGCAGCAGACATAAGAGCCATGGCTTCCATCCCTGGGTCAGGAAGAGCTCCTGGAGAAGGGCTCAGCAACCCGCTTCAGTATTCTTGCCTGGAAAATTTCATGGACAGTCCATGAAGTCACAAAGAGTTGGCCATGACTGACTATAACATTCTTATCCCCCACTATTACGTGTATATTCAAAGAATAAGATAGTTTTAGATATTATGAAATGAAAAAAAGTCTGAGAAGTATTCAAAATCATTTGGTAAAGATTATGTCCATATACATTAGAATATAGCAAGAAAAATTTGAAGGATTATTCATCAAGCAGTTCATATTAAAATATCTGTGGTTAGACTTTTATTTTCTACTTTGTGTATTTCTTTAATATTTAGATATTTCATAAATATGTAAACTAAAAACAATATAGTTCTTTAAAATATCAACATATAAGAAAGAGAATCAATAAAAATAAAAAATTATTTTATCAAGACGTGGCATTATTTTCAATATCTCAAGTGCTGGCATTCAATTTGACCTTTTTTTAACAAAGCATAAAGAAGTTATAACATATAGAATTTTCATACTTTGAACATTAATTATTTCAGTCTGTTTTGGGGGAGGATGATGTTCGGATTATAAAGAAAGCTATAGCATTGAGACCTTTTCCCTTGTATAAGCAAGTTTTGCAAGTATCCTGTCTTATAACTATTGAATGAAAGCCCTGTTTTATCAATAAAGTTATACATGTTATTTCACATTCTTTATATCAGAACACAATTATTTAGTCTTTTAAAGGTGGATTCTCACAAGCTTTCTAATATATAAAACACTACATGCTTTTGCATCTATAAACTGTTTCCATAGGTGATCATTGCATCCAGGTTCCTAAGATCAAGGAAAAAAGCTGTGCATTTTATTCTGAAGTTACAAATGGTATTTGATACACCACTGTGCTAAACACAGGACTGAGCTGCCTCTAGCTTTACTTCTTGCCTTTCAGCACTAAAAAAAAAACTGGTCATGGGTAATGCTTTCAAAAATGTTAATCCCAATTTTTGCTTATGGATATCACATGATTTTAAAAGGTAATAAAGAGTATTTTCAGTAATCAAGGGTGAGTCAAGGAAAATGGCTTCTATGGGAGTAAGTCAGCCAAACAAAAACTTGACCCAACACCAAGCTTGTTGTCAGAATCACAGCTGCCACATCAACCAATGAGACCTGACATGGAGGCAGCCAGGAAGTCAGGTGCCGAGGCTGGAAACACTCTGTTCCAGACCCATTGGCAGTTGGCCCTTCAGCTGCTGTACAGCCCCAGTCTGGGCCCAGGGAGGCTGGATCTGGTTTTGGATTGCAGGAGGGAAATGAAGTACAACCAGTGTCGTCAACAGCGAGGCTGTTAAGTTGGTACTGATAATATATTCATGGGGCAATGTATTGTTTTGCTCTTCGGGTTCTGTGAGGAAGGAGGGCTAAGGGAGAATGTACACAGCAGCTCTGAAAGCATGCTCTACTCTCTGCTTGTAGGAACTGGTGATGGTGGCCCAGGTTTCCTTTAACCTCTCGATTCTTTCAGGTGGCATGTCTTAGTTACTAAGTAGCATCTTGAAAAATATGGACAGAAATGGACGCCAGGTTTAAAAAGGAGGTGTAGTTAAAGGGACATGATACTCAGATTTTAGAAAGAAAATGGATTTTTGAGTTTGGCATTATTAACAGAGAGCTGTCATGTTCCTTTCCTTCAATAGAGAAAAGAAGTGACCCAAAACAGAAAGTAAATGACCCAAGCTGTGATTAGCAACTCACTGTGTTTGTTTAGTGTCAAGAATGCTGCTAGGATTTAATAAAACTTCACAATCACAGATCACCTCCCCAAACAAAAGCTAATAAACAAAGACCACATCTTTAAGGTAAGTCATCTTCTAACACCTTTGAAGCTAGGGATTGTCCTGCATGCACGTAGCAGGCATTCTGTAGACATTGAAAACTGAACATGACTCACTGAACCTGAAGTCTGTGTCCCTCCCAGGTAGACATCCAGTTGTATGCCTTTCAGAATCATATTATTACACTCTTACTTCAGTACCGAGACTTTGTATAAAAACTTTATGAAAAGTTTTCTTAATGATAAATGCATTCATCCACGATAGTGAATAGCATGGCCCACGGTAGCACCTAGAGTGATACCCTGACCATAGTATGTTCTCAGTAAACACTTATTAATGTTACTGAAAGTCCCTAGGAATTGTCAGACTTTATGGGGAGTTTAAAAGACATGACATACATGTTCTTCTCTCTTAATGGGAATCCCAAAAGTTACAGGATAAGCAAGTGAAACAAAATAAATTTTACTCACAAACACATAACTTAAAAACCTATCACAGAAAAATTAAAAGCAAGAGGCATTTGTAGTGGCCAGAGGTTAACTTTTCAGCATGGCACTGAAGGAGGCGATGGATAGAATTGATAACAGCTAACTTTCATGAAACACTATTGGCCAAGCACAATGTTTATTGCTTTAGATATATTGATTGTCTTATTTAATTTTCACTACAACCGTAACGTAGATGATATTACTATTTTCATTTAACAGGTACGAAAACTGGGGTTTAAATTGTCAAAATAATTGCCCCAGTTTAGGAGGCGGGCAAGCCAAGGTCTGCAACTAGAAAATCTGGGTCACTGGCCCTAGATAACTATCTAGGCTATGACCTGAATGTTTGCTTATGCTCTACCACCTCCCCATCCCCCACCTCCACCAAGACCTATATTGAAATGCTGCTGTTAAGTCGCTTTAGTTGTGTCCCACTCTTTTCGACCCTATGGATCATAGCCCGCCAAGCTCCTCTGTCCGTGGGATGTTCCAGGTAAGAACACTGGTGTGGGCTGCCATGCCCTCTTCCAGGGGATAATCCTGACCCAGGGATGGAACCCACATCTCTAATGTCTCCTGCATTGGCAGGCATGTTGAAGTCCATTGAAATCCTAATACTTTATGTAATGGTATAAGGAGGGAGGGCCTTTGGTCCTAAAATTCTCATGAATGGACTTAGTCTCAATATAAGAGACCTCAGAGAGCTCCATATCCCCTTCCACATGTGAAGATGCAGCTGGAAGACGGCTATCTACAAACCAGGAAGTAAGCCTTTATCAGCACCTGGCCAGGGTGGCACCCTGATCTTGAAGATGTAGCTTCCAGAACTGTGAGAAATAAATTTCTTTTGTTTATAAGTTACCCCATCTAATGGTATTTTGTTATAGCCTCCCAAATAGATTAAGACCATATATGACAACATGGAAGAACGGTAATCTTACAGTCAGAAGTCTCAGAATTTTGGAAAATTGTTCAGACATAATCACAACTGCACATTTAGGACTCAGTTGAGAACTGAAATGTCGTGAGTGCACCTCTAGAGACCCAGTTATCCTTTTGTCCCTTTAATGGCCAGTGTTTTTCTTATGGAGCTTTGCATCCTCATGACATCCTCTGGCCTGGTGGTGCTTCTCCTGCTGCTTCTCACAAGCCAGTCACTCTTCAGCCTCCTTTCTCCTCAGAGCTATATGCCTCTGAGACTGACCAGCTGGCAGGTGGTCATGCCCTGGAGAGGAGTTCTATCTTCAGGCTAGCTCAGAGAGCTTGGCCCTGACAGGAGCCTTAAAGTAAAGGGCTGATCTCAAATGGAATTGGCATGACCTGATGGGCTGGTTAATTGTGGGTGTCAACTGGGCCAGGCTGGGGAACCAAGATTTGGTCAAACACCAAGTCTGATGTTCCTATGAGGATACTTTTTCAGGGGTGATTCTTGTGGACTCAGTAGACTTTGAGTAAAGCAGATTATCCTCCATAACATGGGTAGTCCTCACCCAGTCAGCTGAAAGTCTTAAGAGAGACGACTGAGGTCCCCCTAGAAAGAAGGAATTCTACCTCCAGACTGCCTTTTGACTCAAGATGTAGCGTCAATTCTTCTGGGTCTCCAGTCTATCTCGCAGATTTCAGGCTTACCAGCCCCCATAATCCATTGCTTTCTGAGTAGCCATTGGCAAGTGACTTGATCTCCTTAAAACTCAGGGTCTAACCAGCAGGATATTGTGATCATTAGATGTGAAGAATTATATTGTGATACTTAAATACTGTGAAAATAAATGATAATTAAGTGCTCATTTTATGTCCATAAATTGCTGGATATCTAGTAGATGCTGAATAAAACTAAGTTTTTCATCTCTTTCTCTAGCAAAAGTTATACTAAGCCATTCTACTTATTTTTTTTAATCTCACTGGAAATTCTAAAAGAATTTTTCTTATAATTGACTGATATTTAACGTGCCAATTCAAAGCTATCTCATGTTTATGTATTTAAGATATTTTCAGTCTTGCCACTCATTTCTCACATCAACTAGTTAGTTTCAGTTCTTATTGTCTCTCATAATATTGAATGTATGCCTTTTCTTACCAAAAGTCACTGTCTTTGTGAACCTTCAACCGTCTTCTGTTAGTCAAGGTTCTCCAGAGAACCAGAAACAAGAGAATGTGTATATATACATAAAGAGGGAGAAGGATTTACTTTGTCTTTATGATTTCTATTTACCATGTTACATTTTGCTATTTTTCCCTATTCTTATTTAGATTAATTGGCTTTTCCTTGTTTTTTATTTTTTTGCTATTAAATGGAAATTATATATTCTGCTTCTGTTCTTCAGTGGTGCTCACAAGTTTGTAACTAGTACATTTGACCTTGTTGCTTTAATTTCCAAAAATTACACTGTTCTTTTGCTGTTCATTGTTCAGCTGCTAACTGGTGTGCGACTCTGTGACCCCATGGACGGCAGCACATCAGGCCTATCTGTACTGTTTTTACATGATTGGTTTCCATATTTTCGATCGTGCTTATAGCAGAGAGACAGAAAGAAATAATTTATCTGGATTTACATTAGACTTTGGCCACCTGATGTGAAGAACTGACTCATCTGAAAAGACCCTGATACTGGGAAAGACTGAAGGCAGGAGGAGAAGGGGACGACATCACCAACTCAATGCATGTGAATCTGAGTGAACTCCGGAAGTTGGTGATGGACAGGGAGGCCTGGCGTGCTGCCGTCCACGGGGTTGCAAAGAGTCAGACACGACTGAGCGACTGAACTGAACTGAATTGAACTGACACTATTCTGAATTCCTTTAGGCAAATGATATCAGAACTTTATCACTAGGGTTCTTCTTCTTCTTTATTATTATTATTTTGGCTGTGCCACACAGCATGTGGGATCTTAGTTCCCTGAGCAAGGTTGGAACCTAGTCCCCTGCATTGGAATTGTGGAGTCTTAACCGCTGAACTGCCAGGGAAGCCTTATCACTAGGGTTCTTAAATGTTAATTTATTTTTTCTCCATTCCGTTGAGATCCTCATTTTAATTTTAACAACTTCCTCTCTTCGCTACTCCTATTATAACCCAGAACAGAAAACAGATGAGAGGAAGATGGTAAAGAATCTCTGAGAAATAACAAAAAGAAAAAAATAGTAATAAATGAGCAGAAGAGAAGGAAATAAAAACAAAATGAAACAGTAAATTTTCAAGAGTGGAGAAATAAGATGATGGCATCCCAAAGAACAAGAGTAAAGAAGTTATGAATTGGGCTTCACTGGTAGCTCAGTAAAGCATCCACCTGCCAGTGCAGGAGACATGGATTTGATCCCTGGTCCAGGAAGATTCCACATGCAACTAAGCCCGTGTGCCACAACTACTGAGCCTGTGTTCTAGGGCCTGTACTCCACAACAAGAGAAGTCATTGCAATGAGAAGCACAGCCAAAAATAAGTTAAATAAGTAAATAAATGAAAGTATAACAATAACAAAAGTTATGGGTCAGAGAAAGACAGAGTGAGGGGTAGGGTGCTGAGATGGAGAAGGCGTGAGGCATTGTGGGTGATGATGAAATAGATCAAGGACTATTTGTACCTATTGTGTGCTGGACAGAACAGTAGAAACATTTCACTCATAGCTCATATGTAGAGTCAACAAATGTATGAACAATGAATGATTATTTCATTTTATAAATCAAAAAAGTCAGAGAAATTAAACAGCTCATCCAAGATTGGAAGAATTAGTAAAATCTTGAGTCAAAATGCATGTCCAAATCTGTGTGTTTTCACCAAAAAGTGGGGCAGGATTGGAAAGGTCACTCTCCACCCACTGTGTGAAACAGAGGACAGATGCCCCTGCTTCTTTCTTCTTTTCTTTGCCAGCTAATTACATGTCTGATTAGGGTAGGACAAAGGAAAATGCACAGAAGAGAAGCCTGACAAGGTTGAGAAGGAAATGGCCTGGGAGAAGGGAAGATGATTCATGGTAAGCTCTTTGTCCTCTAGAAATGCAATAGGCCTCCTAGGAGGAGAGACTCAGTGGCTAGGGGGCAACTTGGGCCTTGAAGGAAGAGTCACCCGGAGGAGAAAGAGAACAGAAGAGCTGGAGTGTTTTCAGACTTCCCTTCCTCAGCAAGCCACACGCACACAAAAAGTGCTATAAAATGTCTTTGATTCTTCCTCCTCTTCATTCATACTATTATATACTGGCCTGTCCAACATTGCCCTTTAAAACCAGGCCACCTTTGGAGCAGTGATTTAACTACATAGTGTTTCTCGAGCATCTAATCCTTGAAACAGGGATCCTATGTCGTACTTGGTTAAGACTCAATACAACTTCAGTAGGATCCACTGCATCAGTCACTCCAGATAAAACCCCAAGAAATCAAAACAGGATTATTCAGCAATTTAAACAAAAACTGTTTTCCTGCTGATGACACTGAGTGTCATGTCAGGTTCCTGGTAATAAAAGTCGTCGTCAGATACATGGTGAGGTCAACTCACCTTGTCATTAAAGTTCAAAAATTCAAATGCTCTTCCTTCAAAAAATTTTAAAATTCTTGCTAGCTTTTATCACCATTTCCATTGTGAGATTTCTTTCTCAGAGATTAAAATAAAGGTCATTTTTTAATTCCCAGCTTCTAGTTTATGTTATCTCAAATCGAATCTTGACATACACATCATTTAAAATTGCCTCTTATAGTTAGAGACAAATTTGAAGTCTTCAATCAAAATTGAGGGTTTCTTTCGACTTTCTTTTAGGTACATGTAGAGCCTGCTAAACATTTCAGAGCGTGGGTGGACCTCCCTCTATAAATTGTAAATTGCCCACGCTTTTGAACTCCCTTTCTGTTTTAAAGCTACTAGGTTAAAAATTAAGCCCCTACAGTGAAGGGCACCTGTATTTGCTCTCTCTATTATGCAGCTATACTGAAATGCTTTACAGCTGTCTAAATTAGCATAATTAAATCCACATCAATTAAAAACCTCAATCACCTCTCTCCCCTTCACATGTAGATGGTGACATTTGTCTAAGGTGGGAATTAACAAAGGACCTTTTTAACAGTTGAAGATCTGGCTCAAAAGGAGGGTAATAGGATTGGTCTATTGTTCCGGGTTCATCTAAGATGGGGAGCAGTGGTCAATGAGAGCTATTTGGCCAAAATCATCTGCAGTTTGCATTTCAATGCTGCTGGCAGCAGGGCCGGCCATTCGAGATGTGCATTTTACAACAGGCCTCTCCAGCTACTGCTCTTTATCCTCCAATAATGAGGGTAAACAAAGCGCCATTGTGACTTTGGGGGTGGTGGTTGTTTTTAAGCTGGGGAAGCCCAGTGACCTCAGGATAGTGACAAGCCTACACCGTGTGGTGCTGGCAAAAAAAAATTCCTGGAGATGAAAACTGACGTGGGGTCTGGGGGTTAATTTCTGGAACAGACAAATTTGCATACAAATGAAAAATGATGGGATTTCCGTTCTCCTAAATTTTCAATGTCATCAGCATCAAACAGCAGCCTTGTTCCCTTGCTGTTTGAAGAATATTCATTACTTTAGAAGAAGGGGCACCTTGCTTGGTGTTCAACTCAATGCAGGTCAATGACTTAATTTGTGAAGTTTCATCTAGAGGGTGAGTTTTCTGAGCATTTTGTAATACTTTTAAATATGGCTTGAATGATACGTATTTCTACAATCTTAAACTTTTCTGAATAAACATTGAATAGCGTGTGGTTGACTACTTTGAGCATTTACCTATTCACCATCGTTAGCCCTTCAACTATATTTACCTGACCTCTCTTCCTTATAATATTAGTATTACAGAGGATGACAATTGGGTCTATGTTAAGTTTAGTGGATTTGAGAGGCAGGACATGGCAATACTTAGTCATTTGCCCAAAGTGATCTCAGGTGGCCTCAGCCTGCAGCAGCTTGAAGCAGGATTTCAGTTCCTGGCCAGAGACTGAGACTGGGTTGAGGCAGCGAGAGCACTGAATCTGCCGCAAGACCAGTGACCAGTGACGAGACCCTGGCCCACAACTCCGTAGAAATGAATTTCCATATAGAGATGGGTAGTGAAACAAGTAAAGTGTTCATTAGGAGGAAAAAGAGTATGTGTGGATAGACCCAGAGGAGGGCTCAGAGAGACTGGTGCCCTTACAGTGGTTTGAGTCACTTTTATGGGGCATTTCTTCTGGGTTTCCTTTGGCCAATCATCTTGCTTTGCCTGTTTCTGAGTCCATATTTGAGGTGGTCCTCATAGTAAAGAACCTGTCTACCAGTGCAGGAGAGAAAAGAGACTGGGTTAGATCCCTGGGTCTGGAAGATTCCCTGGAAGAGGGCAAGGCAACCCACTCCGGTATTCTTGCCTGGAGAATCCCATGGACAGAGGAGCCTGGCAGGTTATACCATTCATAGGGTTGCAAAGAGTCAGACATGACTGAAGTGACTTAGCATGGATGCACAAGTCAGTATTTGGTATGTCTCAGGGTCCTCCCATGGAGAAGGCGATGGCAAGCCACTCTAGTACTCTTGCCTGGAGAATCCCAGGGACAGAGGAGCCTGGTGGGCTGCAGTCTATGGGGTCACACAGACTCACACATGACTGAAATGACTTAGCAATAGCAGCAGCAGGGTCCTCCCATGGGTGTGCACGTGTCTCAGTCCTCTAATGACGAGGACTGTGGGTAGGTTGGTATCACTTACCGTGGGTGGTGTCCCCTCACTTTTTGACCTTCAAGGAGCCTTTCTGTGCATGTGTAGTCGGAAGGTCTCCTTGACCTCAAGAATGAGGAATCTGTGCTCTTCTATCTCTTACCTGGGCAGGACTCAGNGGTGTGCACGTGTCTCAGTCCTCTAATGACGAGGACTGTGGGTAGGTTGGTATCACTTACCGTGGGTGGTGTCCCCTCACTTTTTGACCTTCAAGGAGCCTTTCTGTGCATGTGTAGTCGGAAGGTCTCCTTGACCTCAAGAATGAGGAATCTGTGCTCTTCTATCTCTTACCTGGGCAGGACTCAGCTCCTGTCTTGCTCCTGTTATCTTGGAGTACCTGTCCACAGGGGACAACTCCAGCTGCTCTCCCCAAGAACGATCTAGCTTCTACCTCAAAAGTACATATTTCTTCATTTTTATTCTTTCAGTTTTTTTTTTTTCACATTTAAAGATTTTTTTTTTTTNAACTCTCTTGCTTTTTCGATGATCTAGCGGATGTTGGCAATTTGATCTCTGGTTCTTCTGCCTTTTCTAAAACCAGCTTGAACATCTGGAAGTTCATGGTTCACGTATTGCTGAAGCCTGGCTTGGAGAATTTTGAGCATTACTTTACTAGCGTGTGAGATGAGTGCAGATTAAGGGCTATCAAAATGTATCAGAATTCTTATTTAACTTTTAGAGCAATACTGAAATATTATATTTACTGAGCTTCCCTGGTGGTGCAATGGTAAAAAATCTGCTCACTAATGCAAGAGATGCAGGTTCGATCTCTGGGTCGGGAAGATCCCCTGGAGAAAGAAATGGCAACCCTACTCCTGTATTCTCCTTTGGAACACATTCAATAGACAGAGGAGCCTAGCAGGCTAGAGCCCATGGGGTCCCAAAGAGTTGGACACCACTGAGCATGCATGCATGAAATATTTACATTTTTATAATGAAACAGACTTTCTATAATGAAGCAGAAAGTGTTCTCCTCAGTTCCTCAGCTCTTCAGAACTCTGGGATGCCTCCATGGATATGCCTTTTTTTATTTGCCCTTGAGATTTGCAGGCAACTTCTGTAGGGAATAGTCTGTGATACTTTTTATTGGGTCATGGAATGTTCTTCAACACTTTACTTCTCTCTCATGGGTGAGATATCTCCTTGGCAGTTTATCATTGTTTAATAAGAAAGAAAAGAATGCTGCATATACTTAAAAAATCTCATGAAAAGAAAAGGTCCAACTTTCAGGCTATGAAATAATTGAGAAATCCTTTAAAGAAATACCACTAAGGCAGCTAAATTGCTATGATATATAAACCATAAAACACAATATAATAAGGTACATGGGACTAAAATACGTGTGTTTTAACTTGGAACTTCAGATCTGTCTATAGCCTGCTTATATACATCTCTGATACAATAAGTACCTTTACCATATATATGAGTTTACCAGAAATAACTGGTTTTTTTTGTCAGTTAAATTATCTTTATTGTAATTATGACTTGCTGAAGGGGAGTTTTGAGGCCATAAACAAAATATCTCAAGGTTCAGAGTCTGTTTAGGCAAGGCATTTTCTATTGATCCTAGTTTGCCTCCACCTAACTTCATGCAGCAAATATCACAAAGACATAATTAGAAAATTTGGTACAATATTTAGCTCTGGTCCCTGTGTGATGGAATTGTTTGACTGCTGAGTAACTGAAGCTTGTTTGCATCCCAGTGTGTAGTGAAAGGCAAACTTCAAAGAAAATATTATATCTCCCAACTCCAGCTCCTGAGAGTCTTGGAAGTATAATACAGCAAGGCTTAAAACTCCCTGCTGTGGAAAGGGCAATTTGACACTGAAACTAGTGTTAAATCACTATTGAAACACTGGTTTGCAAAAGAGTTCTTATTAGATAAATATAGTTAAAGCCTTAAAAGGCAGGAGAAAAATCCACCCAAGTCATAGGGAAAAAAATGGGGGAGAAAAGTCTTTCAAGTTGGACAGTATGTGTTGACAAAATTTGGAGATTTTAAAACATGTATCTACACATTTATTTTATAAATTGTACATAAGACTGGCTCCTTTTCCAGTGCAAAATCAAATATTTAGATTTGCAAAAACCTATGGAAGCCAGATTTTAGACAAAAAGGGATTTTTTTGTCAGACTGTCAGTCTCTGAATTTCATCACAATCTGTTCAGCTGTTTTTGTTGCAGGCAGGCGTAAAACGTACTGGGTAAGTGTGTGTTTGTATTTATTATTAAAATGGGGATGCTAAATCCTGCTTTCTAACAGTCTTCACATTCTTTAAATTTGTGATGGTCACAGGGAAGCAGATTCATGAAATGCAAGTACAAGAGTCACACATGGAATAGGAGGGAGAGAGGGGTTATGTATCTATAACCAGCACCTCTTTGCAAAATAAGGTTTCAAGCCTTTGGAAAAATGACCCTGGCGTGTTGCCTCAGTCACTTTTTCTGAACCTATATATACAGATTCTTGTTTGAAAGAAGGATGAGGACATGATTTCCTGGGGCAGATCTAAATGTTTTATTTCATCATCATGATTTCTTTTCTCATTCTCTGCATGAATCTGAAAATGATAACTTGGGTTGAAAGTTTTCACATCATTGTATGTACATGTGTAATTGTATACAATGACTGCCTAAGAGACTATGAAAGCTAGACTTTGAACCTCTAGTAGGTGAGACAGTATAATGAAGAACAAGCAAGCAACAAACAAATAAATGCCAAATCTTATGTAAGTGCATGGTTATGGAGCTAATTCTTCTAGCTAGGGTTTTTTGATACAGTTACACCCAGAAGAAATAAAATCTGAGATAATATTTCCCCACATAAGCAAGGGTGTTTATAAAAAGATGGAAAATGCGTTTGCTGCTGATCACAACCGACTAGAACAGAGTGAGCATTTGAGATATATTTTCAAGAGATACAATGGAAATTTTACCTTTAACTGAGTGTATTAGTCAGCTAATTCAGCTATCAGAAAATGACACACACTGAGTTATTTGAATAGCACTTCTTTTTGGAGACTGGAAGGCCAACATCCAGGTACCGGCAGGGCTAGGTTCTCAAGAGACCTTTCTTCCTGGCTTATAAGCAGTGGTATCTTGCTGTGTTTCAACATGACTCTCTTATATGTATGAACAGAGAATCTCTAGTGTCTCTTTCTTTTCTTGTCAGGACCCCAGCCTTATAGGATTAGGATCCCACACTTAGGACCTCATGTAACCTTAATCACCTCCAAAAAGGCACTGTCTACAAATACAGTCACACCAGGGTTTAGAGCTTCACCAACAGAATTTGGGAGACAATTAAGTCAATCACTGCAGATGGTGACTGCAACCATGAATTAAAAGACACTTGCTCCTTGTAAGAAAAGTTATGACCAACCTAGACAGCATATTAAAAGAGACAGTTGCCAACAAAGGTCCGTCTAGTGAAAGCTATGGTTTTTCCAGTAGTCATGTATGGATTCTTCAGCTGAGCACCAAAGAATTGATGCTTTTGAACTGTGATATTGGAGAAGACTCTTGAGAGACCCTTGGGCAGCAAGGAGATCCAACCAGTCCATCTTAAGGGAAATCAGTCCTGAATATTCATTGGAAGGATTGATGTTGAAGATGAAACTCTAATATTGCCCACCTGATGCGAAGAACTGACTCATTTGAAAAGACCCTCATGCTGGGAAAGATTGAAGGTGGGAGGAGAAGGAGACAACAGAGGATGAGATGGTTGGATGGCATCACTGACTCAATGGACATGAGTTTGAGTAAGCTTCAGAAGTTGGTGATGGACAGGGTGGCCTGGCATGCTGCAGTCCATGGGGTTGCAAAGAGTCAGACATGACTGAGCAACTGAACTGAACTGAATTCATTCAACAATACTGAAATAACACACAGACTCCCTGGAACTTCAGTTTCTTTGCTTCTGCCTGACTTTTTTTTACGTCAGCTGAGTGTAAGAGTTCATATTGGGCTCAGAACTTTTGATTTGCAGTTTTATGTTTCTGATTAATAATGCATGGGAAAAATAAGTACTACTGTTTGGTAAATGTGGTTTGGTAAACAAATTATTTCTGAATACAATGTCTTTGGAGAAAAATCATTAAAGAAATTCCCAATGATTATAAAAGGGTCTTTGGAGAACACCTCTTACCTGCCTGAAGAGGTGAATTCAACCAGGAAGTTTCAAGATCAGTTCCATGTCTTAGATCTATGAGTCTCTGAGTTCATTCATATCTCAAATACTATTTCATCCCTAATTATGTGGTATTGAGAATCCACTGATATATGGCAAAATAGTTTTCCCTCCAAAATTCTAAAGAGTATTGCAGATAAATTTACCAAGAAAAGCATAATTCTTGGGTTTGGTTGTGTACCTGTGACAGAGACTAGCTGGTTAGATTCTTGTTAATTCCATTTCCTCTTTCTGTGCACACAGGGATAGTCAATTTCCCAGCTTCCTTTAGGTCAGACTATGTGACTAGGTCCTGGCCAACTAGATATTGATGGAAATGATATACAACACTTCCAGAACTGGACAGAAATGTGTCAGCGTGATCTTTCACAAGTGCTCTTTTCTTTCAGTAGTAGCAATGAAGATCGTGTGTGGAAGCCATACAAAAGGGCCTGGATCCCATAGTCACCACTTGAAAGAGGCACTCAGAAAGCCTTTTTAACTATTTTGTGAGCAAGGAAGAAATTTTATTATGTTAGTCCATTGAAATTTGGGATTTATTTTTTATGTTTTTGTTGTTGTTTCAGTTGCTAAGTCTTGTCCTACTCTTTGCAACCGCATGGACTGCAGCAAGCCAGGCTTCCCTGTCCTTCGGTNGAAAGAGGCACTCAGAAAGCCTTTTTAACTATTTTGTGAGCAAGGAAGAAATTTTATTATGTTAGTCCATTGAAATTTGGGATTTATTTTTTATGTTTTTGTTGTTGTTTCAGTTGCTAAGTCTTGTCCTACTCTTTGCAACCGCATGGACTGCAGCAAGCCAGGCTTCCCTGTCCTTCGGTTTCTCCCAGAGCTTGCTCAAACTCATGTCCATTGAATCAGTGATGCCATCCAGCCATCTCATCCTCTGTTGCCCCCTTCTCCTCCTGCTCTCAATGTTTCCCAACATTAGAGTCTTGTCCAGTGAGTCAACTCTTCCCATCAGGTGGCCAAAAATATTGGAGCTTTAGCTTCAGCATCAAGTCTTTCCAATGAATATTCAGGGTTGGTTTCCTTTAGGTTGACTGGTTTGATCTCCTTGCTATTCAAGGGACTCTCAAGAGTCTTCTCCAAAACCACAGTTTGAAAGATCAATTCTTCAGGACTCAGCACTGAGCCTCTTTATGGTCCAACTCTCACATCTGAACATGACTACTGGAAAAACCACAGCCTTGACTCTGCAGAATTTTGTTTGAAAAGTAATATCTCTGCTTTATAATATGGTCTCTAGGTTTGTCATAGCTTTTCTTCCAAGGATAAAATATTTTTTAATTTCATTTGTTATAGTAGCTAGCATTAATCATCCTTACTAATACAATAACAAGGAAAATGTCAAAAATTTTGGACAACAATCTAAATTTTTTTCTACTGAAATATATGTCATTGAAGAAATTCTATACAACATTATACAGAATTTCCATTTGCCTAGTAGTCTTAAGAAATCAAGACGAATGTTGCTATCTTGACATCACTCTTGTCTTCATCACCAGCAATATTCTGGCGAGAATCTCTCTGTATCAACTATTATTATTTTCCATTAGGCACACCCACAAATCACTCCAGGGCTTTAGGCTTCAACCTAAATTGTTCCCATCTTTGATTCTGAAATGAGGTGGATATTTTGCTTTTTGTTTTGTTTTTCCTGGTGTGCTGTGTGCCATTAGGCACGTGGGATCTTAGTTCCTTGACCAGGGATCTAAACCCGTACTCCCTGTGATGGAAGCATGAAATGGGGGTCCAATCCCTGGGTCAGAAAGATCCCCTGGAGGAGGGCATGGCAACCCACTCCAGTATTCATCCTTGGAGAATCCCATGAACAGAGAAGCCTAGTGGGCTGCAGTCCATAGGTTGCACAGAGTCAGACATGACTGAAGAAACTTGGCATGCACGAACATAGGACCAGAAAGTGGGGAGTGAAGACAAATGTGTCCCATAGGGCTGTTGCTGGTTTAAACTGTCTTTCTGAGCATTATGTGTCTAGATTTATCTGTCTACTCTAGATATGGTCCAGTTTTGTTAAAAGTATTAAAACCTCCATTTAAGGCCATACTCCTGTTGCAATAACTACTGTTAGTTCCTCAGCAGTGTAGTTTGCCATACTAGAGCTGTTTTCAGCTGTTGTAAAGTGAACAGTGCAGGTTGCAGAACAATTTGCATAATTTTAGTTTATCTAACATGCAGTATATAGAGCAGTACATATAATATTCTGTCCAGTGCTTCTACAAAGTCTCCTACAACTTGAAAATACACTAGAAGTACACATCCTGCATGTTAAAAGGAGTTACAGCTGTGGGATAGGATGGAAACAAGGGGAAATACGTGATGGAAATAGTGCTACACTATATGTATTGTATTTTCAATTTTTTAACTTATTGTGTAGTTTTATTTGGACCTCATTTCTTCATCTGTAAAATAGTAAAGTAATTCTAGGACAAATCCTATGAAATTGTGATTTTCGTAAGTTGAAAAATGTGTGAGCAATATCAACACTTTAGATGGCTCACCTTTAGAACATATGATATTGGTTATTGGGAGAAATGAGCTAATTCATATAAAACATTTAGGATGATGCCTCAAATATTGTAAGAGTGAAATAAGTGTTGACTCTTATTGTTCTTGTTATTATCGATGCTTTACATTTCCAATATTCTTTCACATTCATGTTCTAATTCAATCCTTGGACTGCCTCTTGGGATAGAAAGGGCATGCAACATCACCCACAGATTCAAAAGCTTTCTCCAGCATTTTACTTGGTTCACACATCAAGCCATTTGCTTCTCAAAACAATCCCAGGTGGAATGTAGCACATGTAGTTAAGTTTGTTTTGCTTACTTAAATTAACTGATGAAATTAAAAAAAAAAATTGTACGTTTGACATTTTCACATTGTTCTGTGTTGTCCTCACACGAATGTTTTCATTGATGAGATGCACAAAAGCAAAATTTGGAGCTCTTGAGTTAGAGGATGCAACTCAATGTTCATGTCCTTCTTGAGAAATCCTGTGATTCTTGGGAATAGATTTTGTTGTTTTTCCCTCCAGGCTTCATAGCTCTTTGCTCAAGTCTGTTGTATAAAGAGATATTTTGTAAATGATACCTGTAATATCAGTATATTCTTTATACTTATCTCTGATTTTTCCAAACCTGGCAGACTCTCAGGCAAATAGTGGCTGCCTAGTAAATGGTTAAAAAATTAACATGGAACTAAGTGAAATGAATTAGTGATGATTCTGTTTTATTCATTAGAAAATTAAAGCCCTCAATAGAGAAGTGGATTGCCCAATTTCAAAAAAACTTCTAGGTGGAGAAGCCAGGACTCAAGCCCAGGTTGCACACACCCATGTCCAGAATGCCATCACATGAGATGTAAAGCTTCAGACCCATATGAAGCAGTAGGTATGCTCTGCCTTGAATGTGCCTACCAGCCGAAAAGCCACCCCAGATGGCATATCCAATTTAATCAACATCACCTGTGAGCCAAACTGAACAGTAAATGTTAAGACAGGATCACTAATAATGGGGACCTGGAATCAAGCCAGAATTAAAACAATGATCTGCTTAACAATCCCTCTGGGCTGGATGCATGTGGAGAACGGATAAATGCTGGATATCGAAACAGCTGTTCTATGGCAAGCTGAAATGGGGCAATCATAGATAGCAAAGGGAGAAAGAACACTTGAAAGTTGTCTTAAATAAAGTAGCGTTTTAAATAGTGTGTGACCTGGCTGTGGCCTTTTAAGAAGCAACAATCCCACATAAAGTACCCTGGCATGCATCTCCGGAGAGTGAGGTAGCTTTTGGTTAGCAAAGCCTATGAAATTATAAAAGGCAATGACAATGATGGACATCAGTCCCCAGTGTCCATACACAGGATTGGTCCAGACACCACCTTGAAGACCAGTGCCCTAAATGAAAATTCCACATGTCGTCACCTCCTGAACTTCGCCTAGTGAACAGGACCATTTTCTGTAAACTTCTTGTAGGCATTTATAAACTACCCTGTTTTTCATATTCCTCTATTGTCTAATTCTTTTAAGATGATAAACACATTGTGTCTTCCCAGCACAATCACTAATTGCCTTCAATCGGAAACCAAAGTTGATATTCAAAATATTTAACAAGGAGACATGCATAGAGCAACCAGAATGCCAGCTTGATGCTGTCCTGACTTGCATCAGCGATTGTTCTTATTCATCAGGGCCTATGACTCTACAGTATGAAGTGTCGTAGGACGGCATGCACACACAGTGTTCTCAGGAAGGACTTCTTGATTGATTGACTCTCCAAGTTCATTCTTATACTTGTCTGTCATTTGGAGAAATCCCAAATCTGTGTGTAATTTATCATCCATGCAACTGTATTAAAATAAACATGCCAATTACAGACTGCTACTGCTGCTGCTGCTAAGTCGCTTCAGTCGTGTCCAACTTTGTGCGACCCCATAGACAGCAGCCCACCAGGCTCCCCCGTCCCTGGGATTCTCTAGGCAAGAACACTGGAGTGGGTTGCCATTTCCTTCTCCAATGCATGAAAGTGAAAAGTGAAAGTGAAGTCGCTCAGTCGTGTCTGACTCTTAGCGACCCCATGGACTGCAACCTACCAGGCTCCTCCATCCATGGGATTTTCTAGGCAAGAGTACTGGAGTGGGGTGCAATTGCCTTCTCCTAATTACAGACTAGAACTAAAAAATAAGCAGGCAATCATGTAAGAAATCGGTTGTTCAAAAAGCATCATGTATTCAGGAGTCATTTAACAAATACATACTCTGTATTACTGTGCTGATATTCGGGAACATAAAGATATAGCAACACTGCACTTAGTTTCTGGAAGCAATAGATTTGCAGAAATAGAGATTTTACCACTGCTACTGTCAACTATAATATGACCAAGTGTTTTAAGAATCAGTTCTGTATAATCATTATAACAGCTGCAAGATCACTATACGGTTGGTAAGTATAGTTGAATTTCATGTGTATAAACATTGGATCATCTCATTCAAACTTGCCACTATGGGAATTCCACTCACAGCTTCCATGAGAGGAGGCTAGCAGCTTTGTTGGATTACCAGCAGAACTAGAGAGAGAAGCCACTGTCTTGTAAAAGAAGCTACATGTTTCTAAAAGAATGAATTTTCATGTTTTATAAAAGCACTCTGCAAAATATACTGTAGTTTTGAATTTTCCCACATTCCCTTCTCTAATTGTATTGCTAAGAATTTAGGTAAACTGGTTCAGAAAATCCAAGAGATTTTTAACTTGTCACCAAAATGCCTTCTGAATTTCACCCTTCGATATAAAAAAGTTATTGAGAGTAACTTTCACTAAATCTCTATACCCATATAATAACATTTGATGAAAGAGAGTTTATATAGTAGGAAAACTTGAGGGAAACAAAAGAAATTTTCATCCATTTCCCTTTGTCTTTATGTAATTGGATCACTTGATCCCAATCAGTAAACAGTTCATCAACCAGTTCATTTAGATTTTAACAAAAATTTGAGCATTCCTTAACCATTTTGATTCCGACAGACATTTGTTGGGTATCTGCTGAACTCTGCTACTCCAGTGAGACAGATAAGGGACTATAGAGAAACTGTCTCAAGGAGTTTATAGTCCAATTCAGAGAGGTAGACATGGAGGTAAATGAGAGCAACACAAAATATCAACCCTTGTGAGAACACATGATCAAGAATTAATGAGTGTCACAAAGAAATGGGTGCTCTTTCTTCCATATACAGTGGTCTACCAGGATAACTGGCTTCTCTGGTGGCTCAGCAGTAAAAGAATCCCTTGCCAATGCAGGAGATTCAGATTCTATCCCTGGGTCAGGAAGACCCCATGCAGAAAGAAAAGGCAACCCACTCCACTATTCTTGCCTGGAAATCTCACGGAGAGAGGAGCCTGGTGGTCTACAGTCCATGGGGTCCCAAAGAGTCGGATATGACTAAGCCACTGAGCACGCATGCATTCTCCAGGATAACCAGGTTCCAGAGAGCTATCTCTGTGAGACAGCTCTCTCTGGGCCATAGCCTATTGCCACTCTTTGTATGTAAACATTTAATTAGTACACTCTTCTATGTTTGTAGCTTTCTGATGGTTATTGTGGTATCCATGTTGATGGTTTAAATATGTTCCTGAAGAACTATATCTACTGGATTTCAGAGAGCAAGGTCCCATTGGATAAGAAAACCACCTAACGTGGCATGATATGTTATCTTAGCTGTAGCTTTGGGATTGGGAGAAAGCAACGGCACCCCACTCCAGTACTCTTGCCTGGAAAATCCTATGGATGGAGGAGCCTGGTAGGCTGCAGTCCATGGGGTCGCTAAGAGTCAGACACGACTGAGTGACTTCATTTTCACTTTTCACTTTCATGCATTGGAGAAGGAAATGGCAGCCCACTCCAGTGTTCTTGCCTGAAGAATCCCAGGGATGAGGGAGCGCTGTCTGTGGGGTCGCACAGAGTCGGACACGACAGAAGTGACTTAGCAGTAGCAGTAGCAGCTTTGGGATTACTTCTGATGCATCTTTAGTTCTGTGAAGAGACACTTCATGATGGGAAGAAAACAAGAGTGACAACATGAGAGTGATCACAAATGCTTTCTACTGTCAACACAGTCCAGCTTATTTGTTTTGAGCCTCGTCTCCGAGATACCTTCCAGGTGACCAAAATAATTCTATTGTCTCTCTGACATTGTTTGGTATTGCTACCAATTGAATTTCAACTGTAAAGCAGCTTTATAAGAGCACTGCCATGTCATATTACAGGGAACAGATGTCAAAATAAAGGCTCACTAACTTGAAGCAACTTATATACATAGAACTCAGGTGTGTCTGTGACCACATAAAGAGAAGGAGAAATTGAATTTTGTGCTGTTGAATTATACCAAGGACAGGCTCTTTCCTTGAGATGCCAACAGAGGAATTTTGTTAGCAGTATTCTGTGAACAAAACACTTAAGAGAATGTATGTATACAATAGTTTAAAAAAAAGGGTTACTGACACAGATGCCAATTTGGTGGGGCATATGGAACATTTACACTTGCCTTTTTCTTTCTTTCTTGCTACAGCTGGTGCTGATTTAGTATGTGAAATTTTACTAGCAGGAGTGCTAATCAAGACCGAGATTCTGTAAGGATTTAGTCATTTATGTAGGGGAAACTACGGGTATCATTAAAAAGTAGAAGATCATCTTAGGAAAAGCATTATCGTTATCAACCTCATTTTTAAACTAAACAGACACAACGGTACTGTAAGTATCACTTTAGCAGCCGAAAAAGTCAGAATGTTTTCCAGATAATGTTCTATGAGGATTGCACTCACCGTTTAAAGTTGTGGTGGAGGCGTGTTGAAGTTGGTGCTGTTGGAGCCAAGCAGGAGGGTGAACCATCTCACAATTCGTTGTATAACTTTTCTGCGTAGTGGTTCAGCAGAACTGCTCTGTGGAGAAATTCCATTTTTAAAGAAAAAAAGAGCATCGTAACGATACGGAAGATGGATGCATTTTCTTTTTTCCAGAATGATTTGGGGGTGGGGAATTGGGGTGATGAGAAAAAATGTGAGTCTTGATTCTTCCCCCTTATATTTTTGAATACAAAGTTTTGCAATCTGAGGCCCAATTTCACTAATCAGGAAGGTGTTGAGAGAAAAATGAAATACAATTTAAAAAGTCTTTCCCAAGTGGCGACACACGCATTCTCAGTACATTAAATATGTTGTCCAGGTGGCGTGGTGGAGTTGGAGACCTGCGCACAGCTATGAGACATCTGCTGCCTGGGGAAACTTGCAGCGTGGCAAAGTGGTGTTTGTAGCTCCCTGTGGAAGGGTGCCAGCTGCCCAGGGCTTCGCTTCTCCAGATGAACCAAGAGTCTTGTTGGTGCTTCAGATGAATCCGGCGCATCGTTCCTACCCTCCTCACCTCGAGAATTTAAAGGACAAGGAAGTTTTGCTGTGAAAAAAATGCCAGGTGGATGTTGCTGGGTGATGTGTAGATCAGGTCTCTCCTAGTCCCACCGGCTTTGTCCATCAGTGTGACAACAAGCACAGGCCTGTAATTAAACCATTTTCATTCTGTTTCCATGTGTAATTTCTATGACTTGCTGTAAGTTACTTACTCTGTTTATGCTTCATACTTTAAATACTGTCAGAAGAGATATTTGAAAAGTAAAGTTTGCTCAAATGTAAGCAACAAAATATTTCTTTTAAAATAATGAATGGCCACGCATGTTTTAGATGGTGGGTTTCGTTATTTTAGAATATTTTGACATAAGTACGGCATCTTTAAAAGCAGACTACATATGATAACTTGTAAATAACTGTTAATAACTAATTAAAAGTCACTTACTGAGCATTAATACACACCAACCACTATTAGCCACTTTTGTTAAAAGCAAAAGAAACAAAGCCTATAGTCCTAACTCAAAATCTAGAATCTTTAAAAATTAATTAGCAAATCTCTTAATTATTTTATTTATCCAGTCCTTAATGATATTTTTACCATAAGCATGACCATCTGGGCTATCTGATTAAAACTGGGAGAGTTGAAGACCTACCCTCAAATGCACAAAGAGGAAAGATTGAGTAGATTTGGACTGAAGTATCAAATTTTAAAACAAGTAATAGTAATTCTTTCCCTTTCCATCAGAAATATTTTACATCTACAATAATGCCTACGAAATGTAGTTTCATGAAAGCAAAGGAAAGGGCATCTAGTTGACAGGATATTTGATTGCTTAAATACACAAGAGAGTAACAAAATTTAAAAATGCAAATATTAGACAGGTTAAAAAAAGTATATGGTTAGTCACTTGCATATACATACATACATGCCATTTAAAGTACAGTGATTCTTAAGCATTAATAAGTTCCTGTTAAAATTCTGTTAGGCTATGTGGAAGGAAAGAACTTTTATTTCTGAAATTGCACCTGATGTATATTTTTTGAGAATTTGTTCAGTAAGGCGATCATTTAAGTGGAAAATATTTGTGAGAGATCATAGGAGGAAAAACCCTTTATCTCCCCTTTCCACCTACTTAATCTGCCCTTACTCATTTATCACTGCTGTCATATTTATGAATAATAAGGAAAAATAAAATGCCTTATTCGAAAAATAAACAGGTATTCAGAGGCTTTAAAATACATCAGGTTAATCTGCTGAAGCATAAATTAGGATGGTCTACAGACTGTTAACAGTGACAGCAAGCATATGGCAAATTTGAACTGTCTGCGGGTCAACTTTTACTTTTGCTTTCCAAATGTCTGTCAGTCATTGTTAGGATCTAAATACATGTGTGAATGGGTGGAATTCAACAAGATGAAATTGTTCAGCAAATTCTTGGAGCAAGTGAATTGTTTTTCACTTTGTCTCTCATCTATAATCTTTCTTGTCTCTCATATACAATGTGCATTGAAAGCAGTCTTTTGAAATTTTACGCCCCCCCCCCCACAAAAAAATAAACAGCCCTTTAAAGAGTTGTGTTGCCTTTTCTTTGTTCAGTTAGGAAATAGGTATATAACCACATGCTCTCCCTCTCTCTGTTTGTGTGGGAACGTTTGTATGTATACATGTTATTTTCTCTAAGAACCAGTCAGGTGATCACATCAGTAGTGTTGCCAGTATTACAACTGTTCCTAATGCTGTGATTGTACCTTTCCCTGTTGTAAGAGTAAGTCATCTTTTATTTTCTCTTCTTCGATTAGAATATCCGTGCTCTCGAAAGCCATTGATGTTTGCAGCACTGGAGGCCAATGACGCTGCAGTGATGATGGATTGTTCCGCCAGAAAGAGCGGTAAGGGGGACAGCAAGGGTACCTGGGACAGAGAGGAGGCAGGCTACAGTCAAAGATGTGAGGGAAGAAAACCAAGGAACCAAAAGTTTGAAATATGAAAGTCTTGAAATCAGCAAATGACCAAGCATCCAAGAAAATGATGGGCCTGAACTCAACGGCTTTCCCTGAATGTGTACGGGAAGATATGAAGCTGCCTGAGTCTTGAAACACTTTCTTCAGAACAACTCTAGTTCTGGCTCTGAAAAGCTGATGGAGGCAAATGTCGCAAGAGAGAAGAGCTTCTCCTTTCTTCAGGAATGGAAAATTCCGACCACATTTAAAAATCATTGTCAAAACGAAAGCCTGGAAAAGTTGTTTCACCTCGATTGAAAGCCACAAGAAAAAGTGGCCTTGACTCAGCTTAAGGAGGGTACTTGAAGTCCTCCTCCTCTGTACTCCAAGGGGTCTATTGCTTCAGCGAATTGAAAAAGAGCTGTATCTTCTCTAGAGATTGTCTCATTAACAATTCATCCATTTGTATTAAGCTTTCTGCACTTCCAAAGTGCTTTTGCATACGTATCTCATAAACTGAGGCAGTTAGATTACATTTTAAAAAATCGTATTACAGATTGAAAGGGAAAAATCTTTAGAACATTATTAAAATCTCAAAGACATGAAAATAGCTAGAAGAAATTCAATTCAATTCCCAAGATATCGTGTTCTCCATTTCCCATAGAGTGAACTTTCATTCCATTTCCTTTGTGGGTTTAGACTGCACCTTAGTGACAGCCATGCTTGGCACATGGTTGTCACTCAATAAATGTATGTTAAGTTAGCCTAATATTCCTGATCTGATGAAGTCAGAGAAAAATTGATTTTAATTCTAAATCTGTCACTTAATTGCTCTTTCTTAACCTTTTTTTATACTTAAATTGGAAATAATGATTCTTGCACTGTGTCAGCAGTGTGCTGGTAAATGTTTAACAACTTGATCATCTGCTCCCTTCTCCCCCCCGTCCCCCCTACCCTCCATAAAAAAGGGCCTGGTGTGTAGCTTTCACTGGTTTCCATAGTGTAAGTACTCCTACCATGGACAATTTCAAGCTTCCAACATGACATCACTGAATACCCAATTGAGAAAAGATGTGAATAATTAACTCTTGTGGGCTAATAGAAGCCAGTTCCTGCACATCACCGCATGGCTTTAGATCCATGGTTTGCTTTCATGGAATTACTTTTCTGTGTTACTGCAGTTTGTAACACTAAAGGTATCTTAAGACTTAGTAGTTAAGTGGATGGTGTTGGTGCCATGCTGTTGGATCCCTTGCATGCTGTGATACATCCACGTCCTGACTGCTGTGGGGAATGGCTCATAGCCATTCATATCTGTGCCTTCCCTGCAGAATTATTCCTTAACAGGAGGTACCTCACCAGGAAGGGCTTCCCAGGTGGTTCAGTGGGTAAAGAGTCTGCTTGAAATGCAAGAGACGCAGGAGACATGGGTTCAAGCCCTGAGTCAGGAAGATCTCCTGGAGGAGGGCATGGTAACCTACTCCAGTATTCTTGCCTGGAGAATTCCATAGGGGCACAGAGTCAGACACGACTGAAGTGACTGAGCGCACGTGCATGGAAGTCTACACGCCCATTTCCAGCACTGCCCCACCTGTACAGACAGTGATTGTCTGACACAGCAGTAGAGAAGTGTTATCCTTTTGCCACAAACTGACTGACTCTGTGGTGCAATGTGTGCTCCAGAACTTCTTATGGGAACAAATGAGTGCCAAGACCACACCCTTCCTTAGTTCCTTCCCCTGCCCTCTCCTGTACCCCTTAGTCCCATTCTTTCAAGAGTACTCAATAAATAACCCAACAAGAAGTCCTTTCTTAGACTGCTTCTAGGGAACCTAGGGCTTGCCTGATGGCTCAGTGGGTAAAGAATTAACCTGTACTACAGGATACATAGGAGATGCGGGTTTGATCCCTGGGTCTGGAGGATCCCCCGGAGGAGGAAATGGCAATCCACTCCAGAGTTCTTGCCTGGAGAATCCAAAAAAATTAGGGTTAGGGTTAGGCGGAGGAGCCTGGTGGGCCACAGTTCTGGCAGGCTACAGCCAGAAGGAACTGAGCAAGCAGTAGGGAACCTAATGCAGGGCAGCTGAAAGCAGATGTGGTCTTAGGAAGTGATTTTTAGGGATGCGGTTCTGAAGTTGAATTCTAGGCAATGTGCACCAAGCCCCGCCCCCCAGCTGCTGGGAGGGAGGATATTGATCACCCCAGCTACTCTGTGGCAGTGACACTGTGAATACTTTCATCTGTAATAAGCTGGGATATAGTATGGGTAGAAGGGATGTAATAATTGGCACAAAGTCTCAGGTATTTGAAAGAAAGGGGGAAATAGTAATTGTAAAGACTGTGGAACTAGATGGCTATTGCTAAGGGCTATTGATCCAATGAAGAGAGAAAGTGACAGGTTCAGATCTATTAGTCAATAGTTTAAAGCACAGTGCTAGTCAGAAGGCCCTCTTGTAAATGTTTGAGGCTCTCATCTTCAGAGGTAAAAGGTCACACACAGCTGATGATCAGATATTATTTAGTTCCTTTATATTTAACTGTAAAAGTAGCTGAATTGAGGAGAAGTCTGAATTCTCAGAACAGAACATGTCCTGTGTCAAAGGTAGGCTCTAATAAGGAAATGGGATCTGGGGAGGGATTTGGGGATAAATGTGCTTGAGAACCCTGAATCTGTCTATTTCCCTAAAACCCCCAATTCTGTAGAGGTGGCTTAATTCTTGATGGAAGTTAGATTCTTTTCTTGCTTGAAGAACATGAAGAACCCTTAAATGAGAGAGATCTCTTACAAGACAATGTTTCTCCTCCACAGGTCTTCCCTCAAGTCCTCTCTTGGCCTATAACTTTGGTCAGATCAAGGCACAGGCTGACTGGAAAAAGGATAGCAATTGGCAGGACTTGATTATCATGTTCCAGAAAGAAGCAGGAGAGTCTGTCTGAGAATGGACCATCATAGTATTATCAGATAGAAGTGGAGGTAATGCTGGTCAAGGGAGAAAGTAGGGCCTTCTCTAATGACACAGGATTTAACACTCTCACATGGGCTTGGAGGACAGTTCTAATATGCTGCTGAGGTTGTTTTTGGAGTTGAGTGATAGCACTTTTCTACCATAAATGAATGGGCTTTCCCGATGGCTCAGATGGTAAAGAATTTGCCTACAGTGCAGGAGACCTGGGTTCAATCCCTGGGTCAGGAATATTCCCTGGAGAAGGGAATGGCAACCCACTCCAGGATTCTTGTCTGGAGAATTCCATGGACAGAGGAGCCTGGCTGGCTATAGTCCTAAGGGTGACAAAGAGTTGGACACGATGGAAGAACTAACACACACACACAAACACACACACACACAGTGAAGCAGAAGTCCTGGAACTCCCATTCAGTCCTGTGGAAGAAACTGTAGAGGAGAGGATCTCAAGGCTCAGAGAAGGAAGCTGCTGCTGTGAGTTAACCACGTGAGGCTGAAAAACCTATCGACAGGCCAAATTCTTCACAAGGGTCTGGAGGACATTGAGTTTACCGAGGAAATAAGGAAGGTATTGCTGGTGATGATAGGCACACTCAGTGGTAGAGTGTCCTTCGCAGGCTGGGGCTCATGGTGGGAGATGCTACAAGGGAAGTGAGCTCCCTAGTAGCAGAGCAGTTAACAGGATCCTTGAAGAGCCAACATTTCTCATTATGACTGATTATTGTCAGACTCTGATACAGTAATATTCCTTGAGGACACCAGCAAGCTACTTGCTGGATATTGACTACATCAGACTCTTCCTACAGAATTTCCTCTTGACTGGATCCTTTTCTACTCCAGGTATGGGTTTGCCTTTTCTGCTTGGAGGTCCTTAGCCAGTACCACCCACTGAGGGTTCACTGAGTGGTTTACTGACAGGCAATCCTGCCTAACATTACCATGGACCAAGAGACCACTTTGCAGCAAATAAGATGCAGCAGCTGGTATTAGATCATGGAATGTATTGAATGGCTTCTTGAAGGTACAGTCTAGCTGAGGGGCTGGCTTAGAGATGGTAGGCTAAAGCAATGGAGTGCTACCCTTCAGAACATGCTGTGCGACTGAAATTAATACCATTATATGGTACTGTGGCATCAAAAGATAAAACAGATGGGTCTGGGAATTTAGGGGTGGAAGTAAGGGCGATCTTCCTCTTCATCACTCCTAGTAACGCACGTGGTCAGCCTGTGCTTGCTGTCTCTGCAAGACTGGGCTTGGTAGGTCTTGAGGTCCTAGTTCTCAAATAAGCATGCTTCCATCAAGTATCAGAGTTAAATGCAATAAACACAAGTCACTGTCATATCACTTTGGCTTTTCCTTATAACTGACCATGATTATCTCAAAAAAGTGGGGCTGTGCTACACAATGGGAAAGAGGTGTGCCTCTCCTGCCCACTGTAACTGGTACTTGTGAAGAGCAAGTACAATAACTATGACTTGAGAATGACATAGAACAAGAGGCCAGAGATGAGGACCTGGGTCAAACTACCTGTCAAGCCACCTGGACCAGCCAGAGTGCAGACCGAAGGGGAAGAAAGTCTAAAGTAAGTGAAAAGTGGGGAGAGGGTGAACATCGGTTATTGCTTCAGAGTTAACTGCTGCAGTGGGGGGCTCTAATTTGTTCCACTAACCTTCCTCTTTAAACGTTTCCTGGAAATTCCGACCAACCAGAATCCTGAAGAAGCTGTGCCTAGATGGAAATACTTAGTTATCCACGGCAATTATGTGGCCTAATTATAAAGGATTTTACAGTCTCCTCTGTATTGTGGTCTCTGGTTTTTGATAGACCTCTAACAAATTATTTAGTCCAAACTCGAGTGTGAGGGCATGCACGAGTGTTTGCGTATGTATGTCTGTATGTTTTGAACATGAAAATATTTGCAACCTTGATGATCACTCAAGGTCATGAATTGTGCCAGAGGTCTATCCTACAGATTCATGCTGTCCAGTCTCAGCTGGGCTGTCATTGCTGTTCAGTCATCTTTCTGCCTCTAATTTTTCCCTATTGTACTTCTCACAGCTGCTATTCCACACCCTCTCCCTTCACCCAAATTCAGAAAAATATTTCTGTACTTTGCATACCAGGAGTTGATTTCAGAACTTACTCTATAATGATTGAGCTATTTCTGTTCCAAACTAACTTCCTAATCCTCGCTTGGCTTTGGGATATTCTTCAGTGGGTCTGTTTTTCTACTGGTTACTCTTATTCCTTTTCTCATCCCTAAAATAGAGCTTTCCTACAGCTCTCGTTGGTCATTGTCACCATCCTAAGTCAGGCACAAAACACATCAATATCCTCTTATCTTCAAGAGGGAGGGGATATATATGTGTGTGGGTGTGTGTGTATATATATGGCTGATTCATGTTAATGTAAGATAAGAAACAAATACAGTATTGTAAAGCTATTATCCTTCAATTAGACATTTAAACAAATTCTCTTATCTCTTCTATCAATGATGCATTCATAACATTTCTCTTCTAAATCTGCCTTGGACTGGCATTGCCCAGGTTCGAATCTCATATTCTCCACGGAGATAATAGACACCATCAATGTCTCTCTTCTGTATACCCACTAGAATAATTTTCCTAAAATTTAGACTCGATTCCTTTTCCTACTCAGACTTACTTTTTACTTCTATAAAGTGTTGTGTCATCTATTGTGAATATAATGTAGTGAAAGACAGCATACTAAAAGAATGGNGAGTCATAATTTGATGGTCTGTAGGTTTCTCAGCTGTTTTTCTCTATGAGAAAATATATAATGGGACATTTTGCACGTGACTGTCTATATTTTATATGCAACACATCAGTGTTGTGTAAATTTTGGGAACAACTTCTATTATCTTTGAAACCACAGAAGCAGCAAACAGTTATAATTATAGTCTGAAGAAGCTATAGTGTTTCAAATATGCCTACAGTAGTGGTATTACAATGAGAATGTTCTGTTTGCCTGCAGCTTTCACTGTGCTCAGTGACATCACAATTATACTAAATTTTAACAGAAACTTCTGTCCTTAAACAGAAACAGCTTGTTGGAAAATCTAAGGGTTTTCTTTCTTCTGAATTTTTTGGTTCTTCATTGCATAAAAGTGGGAGAAATGGTAAATATCTCCATTCTTCGTTGCTTCCCGGCTGGTTTTTACTATCATGGAGTAATACGTATTCTTCTTTACTCCACATGGGGAATGAGTGCACATTATTTAAAACTTCTTTCTGTGCATCTGCTACTTGTCAACTCATGATCTTCTGATCCTTGAAGATTTGACAACCCTGTGATTTGCTTTAATGGAATTACTGAAAAGTTATCAACAAAGACGTTGCAATGTAAGAATGCAAAGTAAGTCCTTAGATGTTTAGAGGGAAATGAACTTCAAAAGGGGAGTAGTGGCCACAAAGAAATACCTGAACCATTCAAGTTTTGGTGTGGTCCTGCATGTCTTTAATTTTGCTGAATGGGAGAGACCATGTTTACGTTGTCTTCCCTTTTCCTCAGCTGTGACTTATTTTTTCTGTAGCTTATTAATCAGTGCCTCATATGGTACTAAATATACTTCAGAATAAGAAAGTAGTATCAGAGGAACATTCTACTTGGAAATAGGAAAACTGTCTTCTAATCTTACCCTTTCCTGCCATTTTGTCACTGACTGTGGCAGAATCGTTGGATTAATTTTTCAAGTTTTCTGGGACTTTCTTTCTTTATCTGTAAAATTTAAGCAATGATCCTCAAAGGGAGGCCTCTGGACCACTAACATTAACATGATCTGGGAACTAGCTATAGAAGCAAATTCTCAGTCCCCCCTCTCCCCCCCACAAACCCATGGATTCAAAAACTCAGAGGGTGAAACCCAGCAATCTGTATTTTAATAAGTCCTCTAGGTGATTCTGAATGTGTTAGTTGTTCAGTTCAGTTCAGTTTAGTCGCTCAGTTGTGTCCGACTCTAGTCGTGCCAGTTCTTTGCGACCCCATGGACTGTAGCCTGCCAGACTCCTCTGTCCATGGGGTTCTTCAGGCAGGAATCCTGGAAGGGTAGCTTGAACTCACTTCTCCCACATTGCAGGCAGATCCTTTACAGTTTGAGCCACTAGGGTAACCCAAAGAACAACAACTAGGTGATTCTAGAGCGTATTAATCTTTGAAAACCACTGGATTAGATAAACTTTAGGAAACTTCCAACCCTAAACTCCCATGAGCCTCTATGAATTTCAGGGTAATTTAGGATTAAATTGGATGTTAAGTAAGCATATTCTTCTGCTTGTAATTAAATTTAAAATTTGGATTCCAAACACAGATTTAGAAACATATGTAAGAAAAAAAGAAAAAGGATGCTGAAAACGTTGTCCAAAAACGCGTAATTACTCTGAAAATGTTTTTGAATATAAGCATTTGTAGAATCTGCCTCCATTTGACATCCCAAATGAACTTGGTATTTCTGTCATACATGTATCTTGATGAATATTTCCACTGAATGATCACCACTGCTTAATGGCTGTGATTTCCGAAAAAAAATTTTTAAATTATTCAGATTTATTGTAATTCATTTCTTATATTTACAGAGGATAACAGTTAATAATCTGTTCTACATAAGTGCACATATGGCTAAAATTTTTGTTATTGAATATTTGGGCCTTTGGTCTCCTATATAGGGAAATGTCCTTGTGTTTAACCACTTCTGTGCTTTGTTAACATATGCTTTACCTAACAGTCTGTCTGGCTACATTTTTTAATAATGCCGAAGCATTTTGGGTGGTGATTTTAATTTTCTAAGATTGGTCTGATTATACTAACCAAGGCTTTATGCTTTCCAAGGTCACCAAAGGAAGGAGCTGGACAATCTTTTATTCTTAGTCTAAATAAGTTAATACATATAAATATGCAATAGAAAATGTAGGAAATCATTAAAAACAATTCTGTAGAAAATAAAAATGAGAACTGGCAAAAGGAAGTGGGAGGATTATCATTTATTTTGCTTTGATGAGTTAGATAGACTCTGAATAGCTATTCTCAATAAAGAGTGGCCACAACTCTGCTTATCTTAACAGAAGCCTTAGTTTAAGACTGGAACATATGTCACATTTCATGTAACTCTTTTCTTGACCTATTTCTGGAAGCCTGTGAAAAATTAGCTGAAACATTAATTGGTTTTATGTATTTATTGCAACTGGAAATAGCCCAAACAGGCAAGTTAGTTACTCCCTAATGCAACTTAGGGAGTAAATTGCTAATACAAAATCAAGTGAACTGTAAAAGCCATTTTTAAAAAAGTTATTCATTTAACAAATATTTATTGAATGGCTACTATGTACTAAGCATTGTGCTTGACACAGAGGCTAGATGAATGGATAAGGCACCTTGCCTATTAGAGATTTATATCTAGTCAGGGAGAACAACATTAAAAAATGATTATGCAAATTATGATTGAAAATACAGTGCTATACATGTTATGAAAGAGAAGTATTGGTATATAGACTGTAATCATATATAAAACTGAAGCACAGAATTATTTGAGGATGGGGAAAGACTTTGATACAAGTTATGTTGATACTCACTTTGACTACTATTTGGAGAACAGTTGGTTGGAGGCAAGAATATTGTGAAAAACCAGTTAAGATGCCATCGTAGTAATCCAGGTACTGTTCCCTGCCATCATGGAACTTTTGTTGTAATACAAAGGTATACATAAAGTACCAAGAATGAATAATAGAAAGTTGTATAACTTTTGTCCTGATTTTCTGTCATTGGATAGCAAATCATTTCATAGTCTTATAGTTCTATGAATTGGCAGACTCAGCTGGTGATATTAACTTGAAATTTCTCATATGGCTGCAGTCCTTCAGTAGTAGGTTCTGGAGTCATCTGAATAATTAGGCAAGGTGGCCTTCTTTGCACATGTGTCCAATACCTCAATATATCAGGATGTAGCTATTTTTTCAGCAAGGCAGCCTAAACTTCTTTTTAAAAATTTTATCTATTTATTTCATTTTTGGCTGTGCTGGGCCTCTGTTGCTGCTCGGGCTTTTCTCTAGTTGTGGTGAGCAGGGGCTAGTCTCTAGTTGCAGTGTGTGGGTTTCTTTTGCTGCAGAGCTCAGGCTCTGGGGCCATGGGTTTCAGTGGTTGCAGTGTGTGCGCTCAGTAGTTACAGCTCCCCGGGCTCTAGAGCACAGGTTCAATAGTTGTGTGCACTGGGCTGAGTTGCTTCTCTTGGCGTATGGGATCTTCTTGAATCAGGGATGGAACTCAGATCAAGGATCTTTACCACTGAGCCACCAGTGAAGCTCTAGTCTGAACTTCTTAGAGAATGGCTCAGGACTCCAAATGGCAAAAACAAACAAACAAACAAAAAACCAACTTCCAGTGTCCTTAAAAGACTCTTAATTTGGAACTGGCATAGCATCACTTGGGCTTCCCAGGTGGCCCAGTGGAAAAGAATCCACCTGCCAGTGCAGGAGATGCAGGAGACTCAGAAGACGCATGTTCAATTCTTGTGTCAGGAAGACTATCTGGAGGAAGAAATGGCAACCCACTCCAGTATTCTTGCCTGGACAATTGCATGGACAAAGGAGTCTGGTGGGCTACTGTCTATGGGATCACAGAGTCAGGCACAACTGAGCACATGTGCATATACATAGCATCACTTCCATTGTATTCAGTTGTTCAAAACAGTCACAGGCCACTTTAGATTCCAACTGATCAAAGAACAATTCCATATCTCGATAGAAGGTGTCTTGAGCAATAACAGGATGACCAACTTGACTCCCAGTAATCTTTGCTTTTTGTTATTACACCCTTCACATTGGATAGGGCTGATCTTGTGTAATCAATATGATAGTGTGGAAATGATGGTCTGTGATTTCCCAGGCTGGGTCATATAAGTGACTATGGCTTTGACCAGTTCTTTGGGAAGAGCTAGCCTCCATGTTGAACAGCCTTCTGGTGAAGCCCACATGGAAAGGAACTGAGGCCCCTTATTAACAGCCAGAACCAACCTGCCAGCTATGTGAGTGAGCCACCTTGGAAGTAGATCATCCAGCCCAAGTCAAAGCTTCAGATAATTGCAAACCAAGTCATTATTTAGACTGAAATATGAGAGATCGCAAGCTTGAATCATTCATGTAAGCTGCTCCTAAATTTTGACCCTCAAGAACTTTGTGATATAATAAATATTGATTATTGTTCGAAGCTGCTAAATTTTGGGGTAATTTGTTATGCAATGGTAGATAAACAAGACAGAGGCTATTTGCAGAGATAACCTGAGGGCTCTGTTTATGTTTGTTTCACTAGTGAATCTCATGGATTGTAGTACCAACTTACGGTTCAATATTATCATAAAAGGGGGTTCCCAGGTGGCTCAGTGGGTAAAGAACCTGCCTGCAATGCAGGAGACACAGAGATGCAGGTTCAATCCCTGGGCTGGGAAGATCCCCTGGAAGAGGGCATGGCAACCCATTCCAGTATATTTGCCTGGAGAATCCCATGGACAGAGGAACCTGGCAGGCTGCAGTTGATAGGGTCTCAAAGTGCTGGACACGACTGAAGCAACTGAGCACATGCCTCAGGCAACATCATTGTAAAAGAAAGAAGGGGGACTTCCCTGGTGATCCAGTGGTTAAACTTCACCTTCCAGTGTAGGGGGTGCAGGTTCGAGCTCTGGTTGGAGAGCTAAGGTCTCAAAGCCTCCTGGCAAAAAGACCAAAATATGGAACAGAGGCAATACTGTAACAGATTTAATAAAACTTTAAAAATGGTCCTCATCTACATCAAAAATCATTTTTTAAAAAAGGTAAAAGAAAGAAGGTCTTGATATTATAGTTATTGAAGAGCCTTCCCATGTCATAGCTGCTTGGAATGGAGGTAGGACACACGTACTGAGTGACAAGAAGCATAATACAGTGGAAGTGGGATTCCCAGTGCAGAAGAAGCATGGTCTTCACAGAAAAAAAGACTGCTAAGGAGAATGCAGGTGAACACCTTCTGGTTGGCATGACAGGATTGTTGGCAACCCTGACTAGTACAGTAGAAGTCAGAAATTAAAAGCTTCTTGAAGACCATAAAGATTATATCAAAGACTTCCTGTTTGTGCACATGTCCTTTCCTTCTAACATTGAAAGTAATTAAACTGATCTGCAGAAAAACTGACTTGCTCTTCAGTGAAACTGCTGGTTGCTGCTCAGTGACTTATGTTCTGCTAGGCTGACTACCCATGGATTCTGGGTTGATTTGTTCTTGTATCTGCTCAGTATGTTTATTCTTTCTGCATATCAATGATAAACCTAAGCTTTTTTCTAAGTGTTTTAAGGAAATACTGATTGAAAATCAGAAAAGAGAAGTAGAGTTAAATAGGCATCCATAAAAAAAAACTCTCATAACCTCAGAAGTAATCATAACTAAAATCATTATGCCTTTGTTTCATGGTTCCCAACATTTTCCTATATCTTTGAAATTTTGGAGAATTCATCCAAGAGAATGAACCTGCACCATATTTTATTAATATCATTTTTGTATAATGTTTCTATACATCAGTATCTTTCAAAATATTATTGTGAAATGGAAAAAAAATAAGAAAAATTACAGAGTTGAAGTGGTTTTTTGGAAAAGAAAATGGCAACCTGTTCCAGTATGCTTGCCTGGAGAATTCCATGGACAGAGAAGCCTGGTGTGCTACAGCCCACGGGGTCACAAAGAGGCGGACACGACTGAGTGACTAACACACACAGTGGTTTTTAGTTGGAACATTTTAGAAGAGTGATTTGTGATCAAGCATAGTATCATAAGTAAGAGATAAATATCTTTATATATAAAGCTCATATGTGTTATTTTTAAAGGGGCTAAGTTTGAAAGAAAGATAGAGGCAGGACTTGAGTAAGAATAGACAGGATAAGAGAGAGCATTCTAGGAGGAGAAATAATACGTGAGATGTTTGGAAAGGTGGACAGACAGAATAAGACATATCCGAAGGCCAGCAAGTAGGGTTCCTTGATTACATCAGTGAGTGTGTTGAACAATCCCTTCTTCCCCATATGCCTTCTTGCACCTCAAACTGTTGTGTCAGATTCCCTCCACACAGTCAGGTACATACATTCTCTTAGAATGTTTCCCTGGTTCCCAGGATGAAGCGACAAAAGCCTCCACTCTCCCTCAAAATATGTTGCTTCCATTCTCTAAGTAAACCTCTTACATTAATGTTGCAGACAAGCTCCAAAAAGCAAAGTGTGAATTGAAATGAGCTGAAGCAAAGCTCTCTGGACACAGGGAAGTCTACATGTAAAGGATAGTGGTTTATCATTGTGGATGAGGTCAATCAGAGAAAGGAAGACTTGGGGCAAGAGGAAGCCACAAAAATGACACATTGTATTCCACACAAAATTTCTGTACTTTCAAGTCTAAGAACTATCTTTCAGTGTTGGAAGAATGAAAATCATGGCTGTCACACATTGTTCTCGTTCAATGTCTTCCAGTAAGGACAATGAAACAACAGAGTTAAATATGCACCCTGTTTTAAATGGGAAAAATAGTGTATTCTATTGGAAGAAAATGTGAAAATACAGAAAAGTACAGAGAAGAAAGAAGAAGTGGGGAGGGGGAGGAAGAGGAAAGAAACCACTGCCCAAGAAAACTATACTATTTATTGTTATATTTTCTTCTCCCAGCTCATCTCCACCTTTTTTTCCTGTGCTTAGTGCTTTCAATACATACACGCAGTGCAATTATGTCTTTTTCTTTTTAATTAAATTTTATAAGTATTTTATTTATTAACTTTTTGGTAAACATCACAAGAAATGGCTAAGCCATCTGTCATCATGTGTCCAAATGAAAATATGGTCATTGGCTTCTTAAACATCCCTCTCTTTTCAGATAGTCAGGTTAATTTGATATTCATCGTTATAAATAACATTGTGATAAGCTTCTTTATGTGCTAAGTTATTTCTGGATTCAGGAATTTCTTAAAGGATAGATTTCTGGAAATGTGACTTCTTCATCAAGTGATAAGAATAGCATGTTACTCTTCATGATTACATGGACATTGGTTTGATTCTTTGATGATGAATCTGTTATAATTAACAGGTTCTAATTAAAATCCTCGTCCAAGGTAAGGAGCAATGGCTGTGCTNGGAATTTCTTAAAGGATAGATTTCTGGAAATGTGACTTCTTCATCAAGTGATAAGAATAGCATGTTACTCTTCATGATTACATGGACATTGGTTTGATTCTTTGATGATGAATCTGTTATAATTAACAGGTTCTAATTAAAATCCTCGTCCAAGGTAAGGAGCAGTGGCTGTGCTTTGCTGGAGCAGGCGTGAAGAGATACCCCACGCCCAAGTTAAGAGAAACCCTAGTAAGACGGTAGGTGTTGCAAGAGGGCACACACACTGAAACCATAATCACAGAAATCTAGTCAATCTAATCACACTAGGAGCACAGTCTTGCCTAAGTCAATGAAACTAAGCCATGCCCTGTGGGTCCACCCAAGTTAGGCAGGCATGGTGGAGAGGTCTGACAGAATGTGGTCCACTGGAGAAGGGAATGGCAAACCACTTCAGTNGAAGGAATGATGCTAAAGCTGAAACTCCAGTACTTTGGCCACCTCATGTGAAGAGTTGACTCGTTGGAAAAGACTCTGATGCTGGGAGGGATTGGGGGCAGGAGGAGAAGGGGACGACCGAGGATGAGATGGCTGGATGGCATCACTGACTTAATGGACGTGAGTCTGAATGAACTCCGGGAGTTGGTGATGGACAAGGAGGCCTGGCGTGCAGCGATTCATGGGGTCACAAAGAGTCAGACATGACTGAGAGATTGAACTGGACTGAACTGAATCAAAATTCAAAATCGTATGTAAAACATGGTCCATTTAGACTTGGACTTTTCTCCAGACTTCAGAACATGATATTGCTACTGTAATTACTCTCCTGTGTCTTGAATGCTGTATGGTTGCAAAAATTATTGTAGGCAAATACACACAATTCTTCCCTGAGTGATTTCTCATACAAGAGATGGGAGAAGGAAGAGTAAAATAAGTTAAAAAAAATAGTATCATCAGTTCAACCTTCTTTGCCAAATAGCTTGAATCATTGTGAAAATACAAATAGCTTGAAAATTTAAAACGTAGACTCTTATTTTTGTCTTATTCAACTGTTTAAAAAATACAGACTTACTGGATTATGCCCTCTTGTAAAGCTCCATTGAAATGACCCCGACACAGAATGTTTAAACGCAGTATTAAAAACCTGTATGAACAAAGAACTGTTACTGTTGTGATGCTGCTTACATATTTTTCTCCTTTAGAAACTCACCTTTGTAAATAAAATATGTTGGTATTTTTATTCATTATACTGTTTCAGACCGTTTGCTTTTCACTAATCTTTTATTACTGTATAAATATTTTTATATGTTGTTATGAGTGCAACCTCCTATTAGTTTCAGATTCCGTAGTGTCATAATCACACAAAAGGATGAAGCACTGATTATGCCTCAGATAATGTAGTTGTTAATGATCAACTTAATGTTAAAAGCCATTACTGCTCATTGACATAATTCTGAGAACATTATACTGTAGAAGTGCACCTTTTGTGTGGAAACAGAATGACAAAATTGAAATGTTAAAAGTTGAGTGTCTGAATAATAGCCTGTGAAATCATTTAGACAAGACCATTGTTGGCTGTATTGTTCAAAGACTAGAGAGTGACAGGATGAGACAAAAAAGGAGAAACACCACAAGGGCTCCACTTGCAGGTTTGCAGGGAGATGGAAGATCCCTGTTTGCTGGTTCCCCTCTCTTCCTGGAGGATCTTCGCCTAACAACAGAGCACCCTCCTCTGGCCACTTGCCAAAAGGGGACGCCAGCCTCATTTCTGATTGGCAGGAGTGGAGCCAGGCAGCGGTTGCTGCAAGTGCCTGGCAAGAAATTTTCCAGTACAGCGTTGCCTGAAAGTGACCGGAACAAGTCTCCCATGGTTTCCTCCGTGCTGTCTACTCAAGGGTTTCTGGTTGTGAAGTATTTGAAAGCTAGAAAGGTGCTTTAGAAAGCCACCTTCCTAAAGAACGTGACAGTTCACTTGGGTGCTTTGCACGTTGAAGTCTGTTTTCTGTGGTATCCTTGGTCTATTTTTGAACTGGGAGATGGGGGAAGGTGTAGAGAGAGAGAAGAAGGTGTGTGTAAGTGGTGATGTGGGGGAGGGATACATATGAACCCCATGCTTGTTTGATGGACCCAATGGGACCTAAAACAGAGGTGTAATTCCCTCCTGGATCATTTCGTTTCACTCTTCTGTTTGCAAAATATCTTGACGGGCCACTTACTAATGTCCATATTTAGTTAGTCACAATATCAACTAGGTGAACAAATATGAATGGGTTATGACTCATTCATCATTATCACTAGCAACAATCCAAAGCTTATGATCTGCTTACAGTAAGTGAGTGACAGTTATCTTCATGCAATATTAATGTTACTGTAAACTTTCTAAGTTCCAGGCACCATTCCGAATGCTTTATCTATATTAACAGGGAGACTTTGCTAAAGTAGGCACATGCAGTAGAAATGCACACTGGTTTCAGAGTGTCAGAGAGGAAGAAATAGTAATCATCTTATCACAAAGGATACAAACTCATGTCCATAAGGTACTCCAGTTTTAAAGAAAAGATCCAATTATGCTTGCAATCGCTGTTTAAGAAAGCATATACATTACCATGTGTAAAATTAGATAGTCAATGGAAATTTACTGTATGATGCAGGGAGCTCAGTTTCGGTGTTCTGTGATAACCTAAGGGGTAAGATGGGGTAGGATGGGGTAGGATGGGGTAGGATGTGGGCAGGAGGTTCAAGAGGGAGGGGACACTCATATACCTATGTGGCTGATTCATGTTGATATATGGCAGAAACCAATGCAACGTTGTAAAGAAATTTCCCTCCAAATAAAAATAAATGAAAAAAGAAAGCAGTTTGTTATGAGTTTTAAAAAACATTTCTATAAAAATTGATTATTTAAAAATATTTCATTTACGTCAAACTTTTAAAGTAAATTTTTTTAAAGGATAGTTTATGATTTATATAAAAACTGCAAAGATAACACAGACAGTTCCCATATATGTCATATACAGTTTCCCCTCTTATTAACCTCTTGGAGTAATATGCCATATTTGTTTTAATTAATGAAACAATATATACATTATTGTTAATTAAAGTCCATACTGTAGTTTATTCATATTTCCTCTGTTGTTTTTCCTAATGTCCTATTTCTCTGGAACCCATCCAGGATAGCACATTATATTTAGTTGTCATATTTCCTGAGGCTTCTCTTGGCTCTTACAGTTTTTTAGATTTTTCCTTGTTTTTGATGATTTTGACACTTAGGAAGTGTTGGGCAGGTATTTTGTAGAATGTCCTGCAATGGGGGTTTGTTGTCCATTGTAAACTATTTTTTTCCCTAGGTAATAGGTAATATTTGGGTTAATAGGTAATGCAAATAATATTACCTATTTGTAATAGGTAATATTTTGAGACTATGCAAGCACTTTTTAAAGGATTATTTTGAAGTGGCGCCTTTTTTCATCATTTGGTGGGTTCAGATCAATCTCATCTAAAAATTGTTCTGGTAATTAAATAACTCCTTAAAAACAGATTGATATTAGATTTTCTCCAACAAGTATTGATCTGTTGATAGTGTTAGACCTTGCGGTCTTCTCCTAGGACCCGTTGCTCCAAAGATCACCGAGACTCGGATTCGATGCAAACAGCAAGAGGATTTATTGGACCGGCGCGCCGGGGTTCAGTCACCTCCAGGGAGGGATGAACCCCAAACAGTCGTTACAGAGCATTTTTAAGCACAAAAACCACAAACGGGTGCAGCTAGGGTGGGAACAGTCTGATTGGTGCACAGGTCCTGACCTTTACAGGGATAGGCTCGTTTGCTACCAGGTCTAAACAACTGGTCGGGGCCACATTCCAATGGCCTGGAAAAACAACTTCTTGGAAAGTCCCCGAAGGGAAAACAACCCCTGAGAGAGGCTAAAGGCCATATTGCATGAGATAAGAACCTGCCATATTGCATGAGATAAGAACCTGCTCTCAAGGGTTTAGCAAAAATTTTAACTTTTCCTCTCAATAGGTTTGTTAGAAAGGTTGGTGTAAGATAGAGCATTGTGGAGGCTTCCCTGGTGGCTTAGATGGTAAAGAATCCGCCTGCAATGCACGAGACATAGGTTTAGTGCCTGTGTCGTGAAGATTTCCTGGAGAAGGAAATGTCAGCCCACTCCAGTATTCTTGCCTGGGANGCAAAAATTTTAACTTTTCCTCTCAATAGGTTTGTTAGAAAGGTTGGTGTAAGATAGAGCATTGTGGAGGCTTCCCTGGTGGCTTAGATGGTAAAGAATCCGCCTGCAATGCACGAGACATAGGTTTAGTGCCTGTGTCGTGAAGATTTCCTGGAGAAGGAAATGTCAGCCCACTCCAGTATTCTTGCCTGGGAAATCCCATGGCAGGATACAGTCCATGGGGTCGCAAAGAGTCAGATACGATAAGCAACTAAACAACAACAACCGAGCATTGTATTTAATTAAATCAAATAATGTGGGAAAATAATAGGTTGACAATGGGAACAAGAGCTTCTATAAACATACTTGGGATAAGTAATAATAGCAAAGTACCTAAAGCTAGAAGACAGTGGAGCCAATACATGTCAGTATAGATATCTATCAACTTGGTGAATTTTTATTCATCAACATTTAATCCTTTGATTTTTAAAAGACTTTTAGTTAGCTTTCGTCTTCGTCTTTAGAATATTTTATTCTATCCCAAGAATTCTATTCCAAGGCTATTGGGAAGTTATTTTATTTTACTTTTTGAGAATAAGTTCTTTTTATTGAAGCATAGTTGATTTGCAGTGTTTTGGAAAGAGTTATTTTAAAACCAGGCCCATTGACTAATAATGAATTAAAGTGTATTAGCACTAACTGCATGGGGTCCTAATTAGAAAACTACTTTGGGAAACAAACTACTTTGGGGAAAAGTAGATGTAAATCTTTCTTTTGTTTTGCAATTAGATTATTTTCAAAGTCAATATTTATAATGGCCCTCTGCTTGAATTCCCCATGCCCTTTAATTCAGTGTCTGGATATCTGCTTTGAGTCTTGCCTTCTCTGCAATATCATCCACTTCTTTTAACAGAGTTGATTTGACTCAATTGTTATGTCACCCTTCTCCCTCAAAAACTTCTTGCCTTATAGATCCATGTATTGTCTTTATTGTTTATGATTTACTTTGGGGATGCATTTTTAAGTTTTGCATAATTGTTTTATATTCTGATGCTCCAAATTAATGTTTTAAATTCTTTCCTTACACTCAAATTATACCCAACACCCACTCAGTTTATTCATTCATCTGCCTCTGTGTTAAGGTAATACACGGTCTAAGCTAAGTGTGAACTGCAAAGACAGAGATGTCAGATTTCTGTTTTCAAAAACCTGATCCCATTCAGAGAACATTTTCAAGGTAGCATCCTTTCTGAATCCGGACTAGCTTTGGCATGGGAGCTCAGAGTTTGGGGAACCAAGTTATGTACAGTTGAAATACATAAAATAAGCCCCGAGAGGATTTAAAAAGATTTCATTTTAGTGGAAAAAGAGATGAACAGGTTCTGTTTGTCATTGTTCCATTTGCTAGAATTTAAAGGTCTGTGTGAGTGAGGAAACAGAAGGAAGATGCGAGGAATGAGAAAGGGAAGGAGGCAGCAGGGAGGGCACGGGGGAGGTGGAGCCATAGTCTCACTGGAAGAAACCCCAAGATGTCGAGAAGCAAGGGGAACTGGAGAGGGTAAGGAAGAACTCTGCAGAGGGCCACAAAGCCAGTGAAATCCACTGGCTCCCTTTGACAAGGTGGAAAGAAATAGCCTCAGCGTATTTGTAT